>WOVY01001871.1:0-140429 GCA_013436015.1 Rhipicephalus annulatus
CACAGCAGTGACCCCTCGTGTCATTCGAGAGCTTTATCAGCGTGGAGTAGGAAGAGGAGTCACCTCCTTCGATAACCTCGAGAACACGAGCCTCGCAAGTCAAGATAACTATCGTCCGGCACGATGATTCACTGATAAGCGCGGCAGGATATTTCCTGCGTACATCTTGACCCTCGCCCTTCACACGAGCGCGCGTACTTGAACAGGGCGCGTAAACTCGCATACGCTTTAACGTGACAGCGTTGAAGAGAGTCGCGAGGAAAATCTAGGGTCGGTGTCATTGGTTGTGAGCAAAAAAATCAGCATTTTCCGTGATAAAAAAAAAATAAAAACAGGCAAATAATAATAAGACAAATATTCGGTTGTAGCGAGAATCGAACTCCGGTCATATGCTTGGCAAGCAGACGACGTTCTGGAAAGCCGCGCCATTGCTTAGAACAGCGTTGGAAAAAAAAAAACACAAAAACGTAGGTGAATGTGATGCAGTCGGAAGAGCCTCGTTAAAGAAATTGCGTGGCAGAAGCCTTGAATCACGTCAGACGTCAAAAACGTGTGAATTGCGCAACGGGCGGGTGGCTTAAAGGCCCCGCCGATAACGAAGCCCTCAAACGCATTTAATCGTCGGTTGCAAAAACAACAGCGCAGTGGCGTAGCCAAGGAGTAGCATACCACCGTGACCCCCCCCCACCCCCCCCCTGCGTATTTATTTTATTCTTTTTGTCATGACGTATCGAGCCCTAAATGACCCTCGACCACATGTGTCTGCTCGGCTATGACTTCAAACAAAGGAGTGCGCCCCCTCGGCCCCCCTCAAAACAATTGCCGAGAAAAAAAAAACAGCTGCAACTTGCCGGTGCTCGTCTACGGAAGAAAACCCAGAAGCCTTACAAAGAGGGTTCAGCTTAAATTGAGGACAACGCAGCGAGCGATGGAAAGGAAAATGATAGGTGTAATCTTAAGGGTCAGGGAACAAACCGGGGTTAAGGATATCATAGTTGAAATCAAGAAGAAGAAATGGACATGGGTCGGGCACGCAGCGCGTAGGCAGGATAACCGCTGATTACTAAGGTAACCGACTGGATTCCCATTGATTGATGTACGGGGTTTAACGTACCAAAACCACCAGGCAGGATAACCGCTGATCACTAAGGTAATTGACTGGATTCCCATTGATTGATGTGCGGGGTTTAACGTACCAAAACCACCATATATATGATTATGAGAGACGCCTTAGTGGAGAGCTCTAGAAATTTCGACCACCTGGTGTTCTTTAACGTGCGCCCAAATCTGAGCAAACGTGCCTACAGAATTTTCACCTCCATCAAAATGCAGCCAGCGCCGCCGGGATTCGATCCCGCGACCTTCGGGTCAGCAGGCGAGTACCTTATAGCCACTAGACCACGGCGGCGGGGCTGACTGGATGCCCAGAGAAGGCAAACGCACGAAGGGAAGACACAAAGTTAGGTGGGCCAATGAGATTAAAAAATTCACAGGCATAACGTGGCACCAGAAAGCACTTGATTGGCGGATCATGGGAGAGGTCTTTGCCATGCATTGGGAGTAGTCTAGAGTGATGATGATGAAATACAACAGGCTGAGCTGAGCGGCTGCGTTGCCCTACGATCGCGTATAGTGGGCCCTTCGCTGATTCGCAAAAGACGTTGGGCATTGCTTGTAAAGGCCAACGGTTTCGTGCACAGACGTTCGTTTCCTGTGACACGGTCGAGGCAGACACCAAGAACCGAAACTATGATGATGATGATGATGATCCTCTTGCTTTGCTGGCACTCGCCCACATAGCACGAGAAGGCAATGCGCACGAGGCACAATTACGGGGGAGGTTCATCGTAAATGTAATGAAAGCTGACAAAGAAAAAAAAAACAAAGATGTCATTCGGTCGGATCCGCACCAACAACTTTGAAAAGTTGAGGGTTGGGTGTGGAATTAGAATGTTGTGGGTAGACTAGGCTTACGAAAGCCTCGTGCGGTCCTCAGCGGTAGAAGAAAAAGGGAAAGCGGGGAGAAAAATCGACGTAGCTGTCAGAGCATGCGCGTTGCAGGGTGGATGCCCCTGTCCCGAGTTTCTAAAACGGTCACGCACGGGCGTTCAGCTGAGATAACAAATCTTGAAAGAAAGAAAGGAAAGAGCGAGCGAACAGATCGAACCACGGGGGCTGTGCAGACGTTTCGGGTGGTAGTACGACTGCACATCGTCCAGCGATTCAAATGGCGAGACGGACAGATGCGTGTATACGAAGAAGCAGAAGCAGAAGAAGAAGAAATAGAAGCTGGAGAAGGAGAAAGAGGCAGAGAACAACAAGAAGAAAAAGTAGATTCCGCGACGTAAAGAAGAAAGAAAAAAAAGGTCTGCACAGAAGCACTCTGTCACGTAAGGCAGCAGATTAAACACAGAGCCAGTGCCTCGCGATAAACATGGCGCGAGCATAACCTCGTCTTTCACGTTTTCTTTTTCTTTCAGCTCTTTCATCCCTTTTGGTCGGGTGTCAATACCAGCCAGAGCGACATCCGTTAAGCAACTCTCGCTATCGCCATTCGAGAAAGCCGCACCGCCGAGGAGCTGGCTTTACGGTCTCTCGTCCCTGCCTACAACACGGCCGGAGCAGAGACCCCACGGCCAGAAGCCACGTTGATGAACTTAAAAAGAGAAAAAAAAGAGCACTTTGGAATTAGTGGTGCCAAATTTCAAGGTACAGCGGAGCTGAGCAGACTTCTTTATTTCTTTTTCTTTTTCACTAGCTTTTTGTCTAACTTGTCCCTTATTTCTTTCTTTCTATACATCTAATTTTTTCTCGATATTTTGTCTTTTGCTTCCCCCCTTCCTTTTTCTCTCTTTGTTTCTGGATTAGTCTCCATATATTTCTTCCTATTCTTTTTATGCGATTCTTCACTCTCTCTTACTCATGGGATTCTTCACTCTCTCTTACTCTTTTCCCTGCTCCTCATCCTGAATTCCCGTTACCACACCCTCGGTATACTATATAGTACACAAGACTACATGCTGTGCTCTGCCAGCACACCTGAGTAGCCGAGTGATCACGATTCTCACCTTTGGATCACGGGCAAAAAGTTTTTTAACCTAAAATTTCTCATTTTCGATATGGTCAGCTGTTGGGCTAGTTGGTTCGACATCATTCTTGCTTAGGGGAACGCGGATTTGTTTAGGGAAAAGAACACGAGAAAGGACGCACACTCTTTCATCCAGAAGAGTTATCCCACGCCGAACAAATCGGCGCACGTGTTCTGATAGCGAAAGCGAAGATTAAGAAGAGCACGAAGGCCACGCGTGATTTGGCTAGATGATGAAGACAGTTCTCTGTTGACAGATTACAACTGTCGGCTGGCATAGACAACTCCGCTGTTAAAAACTTACAGGATCCCTTACGAATTCGCTTATAGTAAAATAGAGCAAAACTTTGAACAGTGGCGCACACCCACGCTGGAGGGTCAGCCAAGAAGTTGGTTGGCTGTGTGTTTTTTTTTGTTCCCGCTTCTGCTCAAGGAACTGCAGCGACACTGAGAACAAGATCACCTCCATCAGCCGCAATGCCAATGAATTTTCTTTGCCTGTTCTGAATTCCTTTTGACAAAGCACGTGCACCCCCCCCCCCTCTCCATCCTCGCGGTTTTTCAGAGCAAGAGGTCCACCATCACTTCCACAAGAGGTCCCCCAGAGGTCCGCAAAAGGTCCTCGACACATCCACGGCTGAGAACTACTGCCGTGGACCCTGACATCACCCCTCCAAGTGTGCTACATCCACTACAGTTGTAGAAATGTCAAAGAAGGGACTTTGAATGAATGTATGAATGAATGTTTATTTCATAATCTATGTACAAGTAAGAAACACTTGTCGGACCTATAGCCAAAGGCTATATGAAAGTCCTTGATGGGCTTTAGGTATCTAATGTCCCCAAACGAGAAGTCTCTGAAGCACCATTTTTTATAAGAACGTAGGCTCACTAGGGGTGGTCAGAACTAGACAAGAGAGAGAAAACACCGTCATGCTGTGCTGCGTCCGGGAGTACAAAATGCTGACGTCATGACAGTGCACTTTGGTGGGTCACGCATATTTAGCGCAGCCTTGAAAGGATTATGGCAGTACCCAGGGAGAAAGCCATCTATGAAAAGGTATATGAGTACTCGTGTTCAGAGATTCTTGACGGTGCGCAGCATTTTCTCACAGTTCTTTTCAACACATCGATGCTGGTTGTTGATGCATAGTTCATAGGTGTACCAGCGCGAACGCAACGTAAAACCAAGAAGCACTCTGTTTTGTGTCGTCTCGGTTTCTCGTTATGTTTGTGCTGGCATACCTATGAACTACGCTAATAGTAAGACATCGCTAATCAAAGTTAGTAGCCATCAGTCAGTAATTTAGCAACACTGACAATAATTCAGGCAAAGTTAGCGAACGGAGCAGACGCCAGCCAGAGGTGGTCGTCTGGGAACACTCGCAGTGTCAGATGAAGTACTGTAGAGGCAAATGCACCCGTCACCACTCTTGCAGGATGGCAGCGGTTGTGTATACGTAGTTGGGGGAGGGAGGGGGAGATGATCAGATACGTTTCTACGGATTGTGTCTCGCTGGGCCCAAGCGGTCAGGTGACGGGCCATGACCGCGGCTGCGATTGCCCACCTTGTCAGCAGGGTACGTACGCTTTGTGTGTTGCTATCGAAGTTACCTCACCGAAGGGTAGCCCCTATGTTGGGTCTCCCTGGCTTGTACGCCGGGAGGCAGGCCGCGTCTGTTTGGCGCCTGGCGCCGAGCGGCGGCCCCCTTGCCGTAGTATGGCCGTCTGCCCGAAACAAAACTTTTCCCTCACACGACCCTGGGGGGTGGGGGGAGCACATGCGCCGGGACACACGTATGGATGATGATGGGTTGATGAGTTACGTGAGGCTCCGAGACAAAGCGCCCCCGGGCGCCGCGTCTCCTTCCTGTCTGACAACGGCATGTAAAAACACCGAAAGTTTTTACAGAAGCACTACAGCATTCTCGAAAAGACACGCCCCCCCCCCAAACCCCATTCCATGGTGTATGGAAAACCAGACAGCCTCCCTGCCAAGTATACCCTGACGCAAGAGCTTTGAGCTGGCAGCGTTGCTTCAGAGAACTCTACAGTCGAAGTACTTAAAAGCTCGAGCGATACCGCAGATAAGGAATGCTCGCTCGGGTCTCCACTCTAAGCAGGCAAACACACTTGTCCTATAGCTTCTAGCTTTTTTTTTTCTATCTTTGTTCTCTAGCTGCCACGGTCGGTCTTGGGTATTTTAATGCCGTTCGCGTAAGCTTGCGAGAGGGAACTTATCAGGCAGTCGCGCCACACGGGAGGGTGCTGTTACGTCTCGCGGTACGTGCACGCATCGATTGGGCCATATGTAGAAAGGAAAACGTCAATTTGCCTTCAGAGCGCGTCGCGTTACACACTTACACGCCGCACGGTCATCGACATCGGCGTGCGCAGGGTTTCATATACAGAAAGCGAGGATTCAGCACCACCTCTCCCCCTGCCATTAGAAGAGCCAGAAAGAATACAACGTGATAAAGTATTATTATTTTATTTGCTTACACAAATGCACGAGCACACAGAGAAAGGAGGGACAGAAGGCTGGAGGGGCGCAACGCCTTGTTGCGGACCGGGGTCTACCCGACTCTTCGCCGCTGACGTGGGTTGCCGATCAGGGTTACGTCGGACCCGGTCTCTTGTGGTAGCGTGGCGCAACTTCTGGTTGAGGAAACGAACGCTGACAAGATGGGGAATCGAACTCACAAACAGGTTTATGGCACTATTTACAATTATTTACAACATGAGGTTGGGAGTTCCGCAAACCATGAGCTTGGTGGTTGAACCGTTAAACTATGGTTCAGAACAACGTCCAGCACTTTGTAGCGTCGTTATAAGCTTTGTCGGGCTCCTCCTCCTTCATTGGAATACCAATCACACACACAAGGCAACGCCCTCTAGGTCATCAGGCAAGAACACACGGTCGCCGAATAGGGGTCGCATCTCCCAACGCGATGCTCCTCTGGGCCGAGTTTCACTAAGGAGAGGATAAATTGGTTCGAACAAGTTGGCGGTTGGGTCCATGGCTGCTGCTGTCATTCCCTGGAAGTGCAGCCAAGGAGTAGAGACTTCAATCGCGTAGACACGACCTGTGCGGTCGCTCTGGCTCGCCTTCTCGCTAAACAAGCCAGTCTGGAAAAAATGCTTGTAGGGACGTTGGCTCACGGACCGTCAAAGTTGTTTTTAATCATTTTGTCGCTCCCCACCACTGGACGCTCGTTCCGAGAGAACTGGGGGGGGGGGGGGTTATTTTGTGGCAAAGAAGAGCACCGAGAAGCAGTTATAAGAGGGAAAAGAAGAGAAAAGTGAGCCCCGTAACTGTCTGCATTAGGGTGCGACACCTCAACAGTAGCTCACAAGGGATAGGGGTGAGGAGGGATTAAAAGAATAGGATTAAAGGTAGAGAGAGAGAGAGAGAGAGAGAGAGAGAGAGAGACGCGCTAGGACAGCGAGCGAGGGCATATGAAGGATAGGAGAGATAGGAAAGATGGAAACACCGTCACAGGAGTCCGAGGACGGGGCACCACTTGCGAGAGCTCTGGTCGGCGTCAGGAGATGGCGTAGAGCAAGTCCAGTAGGTCAGAGCTACGCTGTCGTCGGTGATCGGCGTCAAGAGATGACGTAGGGCCAGCCCACTTGGTCAGAGCTACGCTGACGTCGGAGATCGCGAGGGCACAACCGGTCGGCACGGAATCCAGCGAACGAGTCAGAGAACTGGGGTTCCAGGCGTGGTAACGCTGCTCGGCTCTGCTTCTCATGGACAACATGGTGCTCACGGACGAGGGTCACAACAGCCTGCTGACTCTTTCAGGAAGAGGGAAGCGACAGAGGAAAGTAAAATAGGAGAGACAATGTGAGAGGGCCATGAGGGCCCACCTACTCCACTACTGTACCGCAGGCAAGAGGAGAGACAGATGAAACACGAGGGAGTGAAAAAAAAAAGAGTGACGAAGACTTAGTAAATAATAACTAGAAACACAATAAAAGCGTATACAAACAAGTGGTCAGATCTGTTTTCGTCCATAAAAGTCAGTATCTTGATGGGCGAAGTCACACTCAGAAGCAAAACCTCTCGGAGTGTGAATCACCCATGGTCGCGCACTGAAATCCCAGGAACTTATGTTCGTTAACCAGCAAAGCTCACTGCGCAACAAATGCGAGAGAGTGTAATAAAAGATGCTCAAGTGTTTCAGAGGAGCCGCAATTTGAATGAACGCTAAAACGCATGAAGCACTGACGTCCTGCCCACAACGACGGTATGCCTTTGGTTCCCGACGGTTAACGGGGCAGTAAACAACCCCGAGGTCAAAAAATTGTTACAAAGAGAAATATGTGCACTTTGGCCTTGTGAAGATGCTGCTGCAAGCATTTCGCGAATACGAGTCATAGTAAGAAACTTGCAGGGGTTCGAACCAACGTTACCAGAATCTATTCTGGTTCGTCTTGCTGCGCGTTACGCCAAGTCATCGATCGGCAACTTTGCGTCACTGCACGTAAAATGAGGATTGGTCAGGCGTAGGAAAGAAGCGCGGAAACGGTTCTTGCGATATATAGTGCACAAAGATGAAATAAAAAAAACCTCAAAAGCACCCACCATGAATTAGAACCAGCAACCCCTCGCTCAGCGCGCTGCATCAACCATCAGGGCGACGCCGCTGTATATACAGCATTTGCCACTGGCTTACTGTCAACGGATTCCAAAGAAAAAATCATGAACAAAGCATGTAATTGGACAATCCATACACGCTTTCCATAAAAACTGACGTGCCCGATGACTTGATCAATGGAGGAGTAGATTCACTTAAGCACATACAGCTTGATGAACGGGCCATTCCAAAATGTCTCTGGCTCCGCCTTCACTCTGAAGCAACATGAAAAATTACTCGCATCAAGTCCTGGGCTCTTCGGAAAGTCGCTCTTCCTGTCGTGCTTGCGAAATCGGTTCCCATCGAAATGCGCACCGCCGCTATCACTTTAGAAGGAGAAACTCAACTCGCTGCTACAGGTGAGTTGTGGCGACGCTTGCGCCGTTAAATCATCCCGCGACTACGTCGTCGCAATAGTGTGCGTCTGACCAGGAATCTTGCGGGCAGACGTCATGAACTTCTCACTGCACAGCTTCCGTGCGGTGTGCCTGTAGGATGAGCCGGGGATAGTGGCTGGAGACTTCAACGTTACGTACTTCGGCGTGAAAACCAATGGCTTGTCAGGTTCTGGATGCCGCACTTGGACTTCGCCTCCCGTCGGATGTCACGCAGTCAACAATTTACAACAACACCGGTTTCGATACCGTGGTTACTGACTACCGTCAATTCCAGCATTCATTGTTTCGACCTTGCGCAGAAACTGACTTTTTTTCGAAATGGAGCTTTAATGGGGCGGAAGGGAGATGAAGGGGGTAGGATGAAACTGTCCCATGAGCGGAACATAAAATTGAAGGACGCTTGATCGAGCTTCGCCTTGAAGAGTTGAACGTGATCGCGTAATCGGGCCTCGTACGCATGGCATGGTGCCTGCCATGCTGTAAGGGAACGAAAGACTGTACGCGTAACATTGGCCATTTCAAAGTACCATCAAATGCTTCATCATCGTCATCATCATCATCATTTATTTGACCCTTAAGGGCCCCTTAGGGGCATTACATAAGGGGCCCTGCTTATTAGTTGAGATCCCCGATAATATCATTAGCATCATAATTGCATAACTGTACCATAATGTCGGTTCCTGATCACCATATCATCATAATTGCACACCTTTACCGTAGCACAGGTACCTGACGTGGTACCTGATCGTTATCATTATCATCGTCATAATTATACACCTGTTCCAGAAGCACCGCACGGTCTGTAATCCTGTGAAAAAATTTTTCGCGACAAGCGCTAGATCACCATTTCGCCGGGGAGGAAATCGGCCATTTACGAATCTAGGCCGACAGCGAGAGAGCGGTGCCCACCGGGTTCACGGCGAACAGTACATACGCACATCTAGGAAGGAACAACACACAGAGGGCGGACAGCTGCCCGCGATCAATGCACGCATGGCAGCCCGATTTTTGCACGCCTCATTTCCTCTGCGCTCTCCGTGAGGGTTTTCTCGACGCAAGCTAAACGGATAACGGAGGTTTCGCTTTCGGATAGCGCTTCGACTACGCTGTTGCTACGGGCGGCCCCTGTAGACGCGGTGTCGTCTGCATACGAGAATTGCAGTCTGCTAGAAAAAGATGTTCAAGCCACGATTACGATACCACGATTTTCGTATTACGCTTTGTGGCATCGGCTACCGGCTACGCTGTCGCTATAGTGGGCGCGTCAGGGGCGGTGTCGTCTGCATCCACTCATGTCGTCTGCTAGCACAATGTTCAAACCATGACCTACTACACTCCTGACCTGTTCAGATAGCGGGGTTCCTATGGGAGCGCGTGTCCCCGCTCTCGTTCAATCGCTCGCCGTAGGTGGCGCTACCTATAACCTGTTCGTCTGTTTCTTTACGGTTGTTTTGTAGGCGCTGGTATAAGAATGCCTGCATTCTGTAGTGAACTGGCGGCATATATGTGACTATTTCTTCCCATACATTGCTGGTTAAGCAAGGTGTTCAGAGCGCTTGAGTATTTATAGCACACTGGTTGACAAACGTGGGAACCCGTAGATTTACACGATGTAGGGCAGCCTATGCGTGGTAGCGTGCATTTTATTGCAAAAAAATTCTGAATGTCTTTTAGTATTATTATTTCTGAATAATTCTAAATTTTGGATCATAAATACGCACTACGAGTGCTTTGTTGGTCAAAATTTGACCACAAAGAGTGAAGATGACGTCAGCGAGCAGGTGCTGACTAGCGCCACGCCGCTCGTAGGTGACGGCCCTAGCGGCAGAAGGTATGAACTAGAACGTGGGCGCTGGAAGAGGTGCTCTCTGGGCAGGTCAGGAGTGTAGTAGGTCATGGTTCAAACACGGTTATGACCACAAATAACTAACTCCGGATACACTGAAACTGAAAGTCGCGTAGTAAGCACGCACCAAGTGTTGGTATTTGCTGCAGACAAAATACCGCTTTTTTAGGAAGTAGGAACGCGTGTATTCGCTGTAGGATAAACGAATAAAAGTCGGATGTACACATGTAAACGTGTAAAGGTAGTCAGATATTTAAAGGGGTTTCATTATAACTGCGGAGAATAGAAGTACCAGAGTTGCAAGTGAAATGTGAAGAAAAAAAAAACGCTAATGCTATGTCAAAAACCAAGCATCCCTTCAAAAAGAGCATTTTCAAATAGTCAAACGGAGGGATTCAACACTACCGCACAAGTCGAAAAACATAACCGTTGCTTCTACCCAACAAGAAGCCCGGTCCGTGAAAACACTGACTGAAAAAAAAAAAGGAAGATCAGCAAACAAGTCACTGATAAGCCGGCAAGCAGTCAATGTCCGAAACTTCACCTGAAAACACTCCTTATTGACACATGACTGGCACTTTGTTCGTATCTAATAGCCCTTTTCCTAATAAACATGAATATGAGCGTTTGTTCCTCATGCCGGGAAACTACTGGTTATCGTGATCACTCGAATTGCCGAGATTGTGCGATTACTAGAAGGCATAACCTCAGACCTGTTCGGAGTTTCTGGGTTATGTTGCTCGCATTATCATAGATGCACATAGCTCTGGCGCGACAAACCGATCGCCATCAATGCGATACCACAGAAGCACACAAACACACACACAAGAAAAGAAAAACGACCCCTCATCGACTTACCGTCGAAGTGCCGATAGCGGGTGGCGCTGTTCTGTAGTCCGAGGCAGAGCGAAATCGTGACCACCAACACGAAGCAACACAACATCGCCGAGCATCGGCCGATCGAGCTGCCGAATGCCATCGTTTGATGTTTCATGGACGAGGCGAAAACTCCAGCAACCACCACACTTCCAGCAACAGAAAGGCAGGAGACGCGCGCTTCGAGTTGATCCGACGGAAGGAAGACCGCGCCGCGAAAGTTCTGAGGGGCTCTCCCGACGTGCCGAGTGTCTTCAAACCGGTCTTATCGGTCGGTGTTCAAAGGGCGCTCGGCCCGCCTTTTTATAAGCCCTCCCGGAGAGGGCGAAGGCGAGAGACTCCCCCTCACTTACGTCCGCGGAGAGGACGCCCGTGTTTCTGAAATCTGCAGCTTCTCTCCCGCTCTCGAGTGCCTCACGACGAAGTCGTCTGTCACACGCACTGACCAAACAGTTTCGACTTTTCCGTCGACAATAACTGCTCCTTTTTCTTAATTCTTTCCCAGTAGTCTTCTCTCGCGGCTGGCATTCGACGGCTCAGGAACGCGGCGAAAAAATGAATGTGCGGTCTCCTGCAGCCCTTGCGGGAGCACGGCTCAACGCCTCTCTGTTTGGTCCGGGCAAACAACACTCCCTCCTCCAAATAATAAAGTTTCGGAAACAAGCAGCGCGCGGAACGCAGATGGGCCGATTCGCTATGGAAGTGGGTACTTTAGTGCTGAAACTCTAGCAAAACGAAACCACAAAAAACGACCAAACGAGAAAAACAGCCACTAACGCGTGCGGAAGCGCTGCACTCGCTAGCGATTTATACTCCCCCGTGCTTATTTAAAGTTTTTTTTTTTGTCTTCGGCGATGACGTCGGAGTCGATTCGAAGCGCTCTGACAATGACAAAGCTTTCGATGACGCAAACGATTAGTTAGCAGCAAGTTTCAACTTTGAAAAACGTGGCTTCAGCGAGCGACAACTCAAGCACGAATGATCAAACCCTGGCCTTCGTGATTGCGCGCTGCTCAACTTTGCGGCACACTATCTCGAATGCCGTAATAATACGCGCTCAACGCGGAAGATGCCCACCAGGTTCACCACAAGCGTTGCCATCGCGAGAGACTTCGCAAAGGCGCGGGTGGCTGCTGCGTTTCGAATATGCCAAATATACATATACACACTAATTTAAGACCAGCTTGCAGCTATGTCACCACGCGCGTAAGCAATAAATTCAAAAGTTGTGTACAGTTTTTTTTTTTTGCTTAACTATCGGTACGACTCTTCTGTCCAGCGAATCACCATTTTATGAGCGAGAACATCACACGAATCTGAAATATAATGTGACGTATATAATGTTGAAAGCAACAGAATGCATAAAAAGAAAAGACAGCATTAAGAACCAGTGTCGTGATAACTTGAGGCGATTTGCAGACCAAAATGCTGTAAAGCTTAGAGCGAACTCGTGCAGGGAATAAAATATGTTGAATTCTAATGAATAATTAAATTTATCCACTTCAAGTGTCCTATTTGGATATTTTGGGCTTCACTGTTCAAGTGTTTGGTAAATGATTAAGTTCAATGAAGTCAATGACAATGCCTGTGCAGGGTATTCAAGATATCTCCCGAAAGGTCACGGGTACCCGTAGTATACACCATGGAACAGTTGGCATTTAGCACCCATCATCATCATTGCGAAGAGCCTCATCATTGGCACACTAGGCGCGAAGGAAAGACTACCTACACAACGTCACGTGGGCTTTAGAGTTGGCTTCCTTTTAATGCTAAAATGTTTTGTGGTGGAAACTAATCATGTACACAGTAGCCACTAATACAGGCACAGAACTTGGACCAAGAACTTACACAAGCAAGCATGCAACGGTAGCCTACATCAGGCTTAACCACGGTAATAACAACGCATATGTCCAATAGGGTAATGCATACAACAGGGTTCGGCAACCTTTTGTGGCGTAGGTCCAAGTTGCTTGATGCTGGCAAGGCCAAGGGCCGCACGGCCAATATGTGTGTGTGTGCGTGTGTGAGAGAGGGGATTTGCAGGCAAAAAAAATTTGGTGAATTTAAATGACGTACAAAACTGCTAATGTTCTTGAATACTGGCTAAATTCTGCCGATGTGTGAGGATGTGGCACAATTTGAAACTGAAGCGAGCTTTCTTTGTTTGTGTACGTGCAATGCCCGTTCGATGTCAAAAATGTCATAATAAAACTCGACCTTCTCCCCACTTCCTCTGTTCCCATGAGCAAAGCTCTCCCAGCTGCGTAGCGGCTGTTGCTATAGAAGCGAGTGGAAGGTTGGTTGCATGGTGTCCGTCCTGTCTTGTCGTTGCTGCTTGTCAAGGATGGAGACCAGCGCCTTTCGATACGTTACTCGACTTTATGTACAGGAACTTATGTACAAATTTACAAGACCCTTGACCGTTGGAAGCGTCGCATGTTGCCTCGGCAGAGCCGATAGTGCAGAGCACTGTTTGCTGCGACTGGAACGACCGTGAGGAAACGGGAGCCAGATTTTAACCCCTCGATTGCCCCCTCCCAGTTCTACTCACCGCCAACCAAAACAATTCAGTCCGTTTATTGGACAGAGTAAACATACTTGTTGCACTCCTCTCCTCTCGCTCTCTTATTCAAGCACTCGACCTCTCGGTTGGAGAGAGAGAGACGAAAGGACCGGCCTGCACACGACCTTCCGCAAACTGTGCGAACGCACACGATGATGGCGCTGTTCGGCTGCGGGCCCACGCCATTACTGTGAGATGACTACGCTGTCCAGCGTGACAGCTGTCTTGCGGACTCAAATCAAGATGGATGGGTGTCGATACACCGGATGTCTTCCCGTCGCCCGCTGGCACACTGCTGGCCGGCGACCACCTAGCCGGTTGTTAAAAGCGGCGACCGACCGCGATCTTCTTACTAGAACGGGTGTCCTTATGTCGGGATTATCGTTTCCCGAGAACCAGCTGCTAGGAAAGCACACTCTTTTGCGACAAAGACTCACCCCACCCTTGCCTGCGACACCAGACCTTACAGTCATGTCAGCCTTCAGATAGGTTGTGACATAGATAGGGGGTTTCGATGTGCCAGGAGCCGCATAATACTTCCTCATGGGCCGTAGGTTGCCGGCCCCAGGTGTACGCCCTTCGCGCAGCTGAATTAGATGGTAGGAAGGGGGGAAGTCAACACTCTCACATCGATTTTTAAGTTCTGCATGTGCACGAATATATACATACATACAAACCCATGCACAAATTTATGTAAAGTATACATGCGAAAAGCTTTCTGGCTGCGCCCCTGGTGTGCACTGTGTGAACCTTGACATGATAGGTAAGGCAACCAGCTAGCTCTCTGTCATTTTAAGGATTAAGGTTAGAATCAATGTTGATAACAACAGCACATAACTCTACCACTGTCCAATTTCTCAGTTTTGTCCAGCAGTTGTATTCCCAGTAGATTCGGCTTCACAGTCAGCAATCTACTTGTAAACACAGCAGTCACATACAGGATTAAATGCACAGAAATTACAGAAAGCACAAATTAAATGGGTACAGCATTGCCGTGCAGAGCCTGTCCGAGTGAGCTAGTGACACAAATTTTTTAATGAAGCTTTGAGAAAAGCCCAAACCCAAGTGCATTTCCAGCAAAGCTTATCTGCTTTTTATCTACAGTATTGATTGATTTGTGGGGTTTAACGTCCCAAAACCACCATTTGATTATGAGAACCGCCATAGTGGAGGGCTCAGGAAATTTTGACCACCTGGGGTTCTTCAACGTGCACCCAAATCTGAGTACACGGGCCTACAACATTTCCGCCTCAATCTGAAATGCAGCCGCCACAGCCGGGATTTGATCCCGCGACCTGCGGGTCAGCAGCCGAGTACCTTAGCCACTAGACTACCGTGGCGGGGCTTTTATCTAGAGTAATACTGGCTGCACAAAACTTTTGAGTACAATGCTTCCAAATGTGTAGTTACAAAAGACACATGAAGAATATGACCTGACAAGGAATTGTCACTATTTTAATCTGTTTATAAATGTCATGCATGCAGTATTCCTGTGTAGCATTACCAGCAGGCAGTAAGGGTAGGTTAAATATTACACATTTAAAATATAAACGTTTCATAAAAAAGAAGGCATGTAATGAGTAGTTTTTCGTGTGGTGAAAATACAAGCCACTTTACTTTTAAAACTGCATCCGCTTTTAGAATTAAAATTTCTTCAGTTTCCTCAGTTCCCATACATATCTCTGAAGGAGCTATAAGTACACCTCAGCTCTGAGATATGTTGCTCACCAGCTTGCTAACAATAAGAGCAATAATTCATGCATATTTACAAAATTAGCCAGACTACAAATAAAGGCACTCAGATTATCATGTTATAAAGCTTCAGAGTATTTTAATATCTCACTTCACGTCATGGCTAAATTCATTTCGTAGTGTTGATGAGATAACAGTGCAACAATCAGACTTTGAAGGCAGCCAATTGCTCAAAGTCAATTACTATCTTCTTTGTTTCGGGAACATGCTGCCTGGAAAAAAAGAAGTAAAACACAAGCTCAGTGAATGTTCATTTTGGTGAAGAGCAGGCCATTAGCCAGGAATTTTTTCAAGTCGGAGTGGGGGGGGTGGATATTTGAAGGCCTTCACTTAAAGCCCCTACATTGCATCTGCTGCTGCTTTCTTTATGTAGTGCCAGCCACTGTTTCATGGTCGCCCTTAGTTATGGTTTCTGAGCTTGAGGAAAGAAGTTACTAAGGAACTTTCTTCCTCTTTTTTCTTCGTTCTTAATTCTGAACATGCATGTGCACACCTGAAAAAGCAAGTAATTTTCTAGCCCGCTCCACAAGTGTTCTTAGAAGATTTGTCCTAAACTGGCATCGAATGCAACCTCTATGCTGCAGACCAGGCTACCCAACACAGAGATGTTCAACTGACTAGAATGTGTTGTTGGGTCAGTTGGTTCATTTTGAAGAAAGGTGAAAGATGCAAACCACGTAGATAGAACAAAAAGGAAGGGGACAGGATACAGCATTAGGATCCCGTCCCCTTCCTTTTTTTCATCTACGTGGACTGCGTCCCACTTTTTTCCACGAGATGTTCAAACTTTGCAGTGCCAATGCCTCCTAGAAAAATACGATAGATAGGACATTGCCAGAATTGCCATTAGAGGAACACTGCCACACATTTTGAGCAGGTGCTGTGTGATGGTGATAGCGACTGTACCGCCAAAGCCGACAAGATCGACGATGTCGGCAATGTTGTGGCGATGGAGCGGCGCAGCTGACTGCTTCATGCGGGTGGTTGGTCGCGCATTCATGAAGCGCGTTAGAGGAGCACCAGTTCAGCAGATGCCACCCATTTCATCATCATCATCAGCCTAACTACGTCCACTGCAGGACAAAGGCCTCTCCCATGTTCCGCCAGTTAACTCGGTCCTGTGCTAGCTGCTGCCAATTTATACCCGCAAACTTCTTAATCTCATCTGCCCACCTAACCTTCTGTCTCCCCCTAACCAACCCGCTTACCTTCCCTGGGAATCCAGTTAGTTACCCTTAATGACCAGCGGTTATCCTGTCTACGCGCTACATGCCCGGCCCATGTCCATTTTCTCTTCTTCATTTCAACTATGATATCCTTAACCCCCATTTGTTCCCTAATCTACTCTGCTCTCTTCTTGTCTCTTAAGGTTACACCTACTATTTTTCTTTCCATTTCTCACTGTGTCGTCCTCAATTTAAGCTGAACTCTCTTTGTAAATCTCCAGGTTTCTGCCGCTCATTTATTTACAGAATTTTCGACTAGAACTTCAAAGCTTTTTGCAACATGGTTTTTCTTTCAAGCAGCTTTGCAGAAGCATTCGTTTTGGTTACTTCTTACTGCACACTATAGCATTACATGTTGGCGCCCGTTCTTATGTCGAAATCACCTCGAGTCACTGGTCACGCAAACTGCCGTGCAAAGGTATGTGCCACTCTTTTCCCTGAGGCTCGACGAGCATTTGGGCACACAGCCAAACACAGCAAACCAACGACAGCTCGTCAAAAATGTAAGCCCACAGCAGTAAGGTTGCGGAGACAGCAGAGCCAGAGCCACAGGTTGTTCTCCTGGGGGCAACGGGCAACCCCATCTGTTTTTCTTCCTCTATGAGTGTGCCAACCAAACAAGCAGCAAAAACAATATGGCAGTACTTCTACATCCTCTGCACGGAGAGCACTAATAAATGTAGAGAACGGGGGACGAGTTGGCGCTACTTCACTTAGCCACCCGAAAACACATGGAGGGGCTTTGTCTTGACTATTTGAGAAAAATGCCTGTTTCTGTTATTTCTTTTCAGTATGACACACCCCCCTTCAACTTTTCAGGGTGAAAAGGTTGCCTGAGTACGACTCCACCTCCCCTGGCTGGGGGCCTAGTAAATAGGTTTCAATGAAGTAATGTAGCAAATTGGGCTAGTTGGAACATAGTCGTGACTGTCAGTGCAAAAGAGGACACAAGAAACAAGAAAGTACAGGACACAAGCAATGTCTAACTGAAAGTTTCAAAGCAAAAAACATGGCATATATAAACTGAAAGGAAGGCACTAACAAAACCTCATTAACCCTGACAAAGCATGTGATTATGTATGCTGTAGACACAAAACCTCAGAATCAGTGAGAGCGAAGGGCAAAGCTCTGAGCTCTGCTTCTGAAGTCAAAAGAAATAACATCTAGCAATTCTTGAATCTTTCATTATGGTTCCAGAGGGATCATGTTTGCTGGTCTTATTCAACCCGTTTCACAGTATCACGTTTATGCTATCGCTCTGCTTGTGCAAGGTACTGTGATGTTTTCATGGCCACTCTGCCTTGTGCCTCCACTGGTGATGTACAGGTGACCATTTTGAATGCTCTGGTCATACACGAATGACCACCATTTAAGATGTTTTTCGTACCCGATGTCATCACAACTAGTCAGAAAGCTGCGCGAGGTCACCAGAATTAGTACTGTAGCTTGACATCAAGCTACTGTTCATGTCAGTAGCTGTGTTAAGTGGAAATTGACTTCATTATCAGAACACATCTTATCAGCATCTGCTGAGCTCCAGACTTGCTCAGAGCCATCTCTGCATATAGGCAATTTGTATGACAGAGTAAGCTCGCCTTTAAGAGATTGTGTTGGTACCTTTTTAAAAGCATGCACAGCCCTTTTTTTTTTTTTCAAAGGAGAAAAGGAAAAGGAAAAACATAGCAGTAAGCTGACCTGAAGTTAACACCAGCTTTTGTGAGAATGAGCCTGGATGCAACGTAGGTTGGGTCTTCGGGGTGCTTGTCGCAGAGGAAGACCACCTGCCGAATTCCGGACTGGACCACCATTTTGGCGCACTCGTTGCAGGGAAAGTGCGTAGTGTAGAGCGTGCAGCCACGCAATTCAAAGCAGTTGCGGTTGAAAATGGCATTCATCTCAGCATGGCAAACTGCAGGAAAAAATGAGTGAGTGGGGTAAGGTGTAAACAGCAGGTAGACCAGACAATAATGAACCGCACCGCACTTTGCATTCAAGGTAACCTACCACCAAAATCTTGGGCAGCATTTGTACAAGGCTTCAACGGACACTAAAGAGAAACGATGACTTAGTTTAGATCGAAAAACTGCCCTCGGAGAACTATAACACCATATGTTTCACTATCATAGATTCATTATTAGTGGAGATAATCAAGGTTGAAGTTTCATTTTAAAATCTTGCAATGTAATCTTAGCACGTGACGTAACGAATTTCAGAATGTGTTTTTCGTATTTTTGTCACATTGGCTAGATGAAATTTTTTGAAACATCGTATGCTAGGTCCATGGGATCCACAGGTGACAATGTATTCCATTTTTATTGATTAGAAGCTACACAGGACCCAGCAAATGCCTTCAAAAATGGATGACGTTGTGGTGTTTGTTGCGAGAATGTCGAGGTGGCATCTCCACCTGCATTTTCTTTTTGCGCGTTTTCTCGCTTACCAAGCGTCCTGTCACAATAAGAGTGGTGTTTTTGGGATTGGGAAATTGTACTTTACTAATACATGAAAAAGCATTTTGCTCTTTAGTGTCCCTTTAACTCATAGGGACCCTGTGACACTTTTCCAAGCGACCATTGAATGACGTCATTAAAGGACCTTATTACTTCAAGAATTGACAGCCACAAAAAAGTCTTAGAATCAGTAAAACATGAGTTAAGTCACAAGGGTCTGTCGAATGATCTTGAACCAGCAAGTGCACTGAAAACTAAGCAGGAGTGATTAATAAGGGAGGCAAAGGGCTACGCTCGTTTGTCAGTGCGTGTCATGATCCTCAGCCCTCCCTTTTCTGTTTCCTTTTTTTGAACATGTGGCTTATCTCCTGTGTGATCACAAGTGTGCTGGTGTAATTTTATAATAGCAGCTGTGGTAATATATGCATTTCACAACTCTTAAATCATACAATGACTGTAGACTGTGTTTGTGATGTCATTTAAATTATGGCATCGTTTGTCGAGAAAAGAGAGCACAATTTATGACTCTGAAAATTAATTCAGAGTTTCAGGTTACATTGCTCGCTATAGTGTTTGCCTCACATGTTCTCAGGAGGACATGTTGGTGGGCTAGTTGGTGCTTACTAATACACTCAAACCCCAATATAATGAACCCAGATATAACGAATTATCAGTTATTACAAAGCAACTGGAGAATAGCTCTGTCACAGATACAGTGCTACAAATATATGTTTATAAGCTATTTTCGGATATAACGAATCATTTTTGTGGCAGGTGTGACCTTGTTATAATGAGGTATGAATGTAGCCATGGTGTAGCACAAGGACCCAAGGCATATGGCTGCATCAATGATAGGCGCACGAATAAATTTGAACAAGAACATCAATGTGCACCTTTCAATGCATTGCAAAGCCCACACAAGTACTCCACGGTCTCATGATGTGAGAATCCTGGGTAGAAGTAAAGATAGAATGGCACATAAACTTACTTTCAGAAGCATTTTTCATTAAGGAAAGGAGTAATGATTGCATTAGTCAGACATCTGTCGTCTTGTTTGCTGCGATACAGCCATTCTTTCAGTCTCACTATTGATGTGTTATTTTTGCCTGGTGCCTCCTGCGGCCAGCTAGATGTCACTTGCACGCCTGCACGCTCGTAGCAGTATATATTCTGTATTTCATCAATTTTTCATTAAAGTCATAAGCATGACCTGTGCAGTACGTTTCTGCATCTCTCTTTTGTGTTCTTGTGCTATAACATTATTATTATTGTTCTGAGCAGAAAATTAACACTTAAAACACAGAAAGACACCAAACCACGGACATTTCTTTCATTTAAGCACACGACTGCTCACAGAAGAAGATGAGAAGTAAAAGAAAGAAAAGCTATCACTGAAGGTCTGCCCTTTCTGCAAATGATTCAGAGCGTGTTAAGAAGCTTAGAGGTAACTGAGCATTACCACCTACACGTCACGGCTCCTGTAGCAAGCTAATTATCACAGGGGATATAGTGCATAATTAATTACATGTACTAACTGGTTGCTTGCAATCCATTATATTTTTGCAGTTCTGTTTGTAATTGTAAAATTACCTTAGTCTAGCCATGAAAAAATCCGTATAGCCCCAACCCGGTGGTCTAGAGGCTAAGGTACACGGCTGCTGACCCGCAGGTCGCGGGTTCGCATCCCTGCTGCGGCGGCTGCATTTCCGATGGAGGCGGAAATGTTGTAGGCCCGTATGCTCAGATTTGGGCGCACGTTAAAGAACCCCAGGTGGTCGAAATTTTCGGAGCCCTCCACTACGCCATCTCTCATAATCGTATGGTGGTTTTGGGACGTTAAGCCCCACATATCAATAAAAAAATCCGTACACCGGAGTTGTGTGCTTGAGTCGATGTTTCAGTAGTTAGACCAATATTCTTCATAGCTTCAGACAAGACTTTCTGTTCATGAAATTTTTCATCGGAAGCTTCCATCTTCCTCTTTCACCTATTAGTCTACCCAGTAATTTAGCCTACTCATAACTAGAATTCAGCTAAATATTGAATAGTGAACTAGAAGTAGCATACTGATATACTTAAAGGGAACCTGAAATTGTTTTTTGAAGTCTTGTCACTGTTCAGGCTTAAGCATTATCAAACCATTCGCACCACGAATTTAGTGACACGCCATGTACCAAGGCCGCTAGGGAGAATTATACCATACCCTCCTTCTCACCTCTGCCTGACCTCCTCAACTCATGAGGCATGCTGGCATCGCTAGAGATCACAGAGCTCTCGTGAGCACCGCTTCACCATTTAAGCTTTCACCAGTCTATACCTCCGAAAAAATACGCTGACAGGTTGTGCACAGTCTCGGAGGCCATCACATAGTGCGCCCGGCAGAACGCACGCCGTCTGGCAACAGAGCGAAGGTCGCAAAGTGGTTTTTATCTGCTCTGACAAGTGCCACCACTCTACCAGCCGATCTTACTTCGGCGCAGTCTACAGCCCATGACAACCAATCAGATCAAACGCCACGGTGACGTGGTGCTGGTGTGCCCTGGCCGAGAACATGGCGCTCTGTGAATGGGCGGTTGAAAACAAGTTTAGCTGAGTCGCAACAATCTACACTGATTTGTAGCGATTAGCAGCTTTGAAGTGTTGTAATAAATTACACATTTTACACAGAAAGCTCAAATCGGTCTCTAAATAACCCTTGAAGCTTGGTCTACCGGCCCAACGTGCTAGTACACTAAAAAAACGCTTCAGAGATAAACCACTTCAGGCAATGCAGATCTGCACACCTAAGTTTATCGAGAAGTAATCAAAAGCTGCAGTCAATCCACCAAGCAGCGATGTCGTTGCTTATACCTTCAAGAAGAGAAACCAGAGCGTGTTGTTATCTATGTCCTCACCTGAATGCTCGACCAGATGAAAGCTGACAAACTGAACGGTCGCTGTTGAGACTCGACAGCGATTGCTCTTCACCTTTTTGGCTCTACTCTAGCAGCACAATCTCTTAGCAATAGCACATGTATCAGAAGTAATTAGAATAATATGGTTAAAATGCAAGCAAGAAAAGTGAGCAAACAACACAGTGAATTCTACTCTGAGAGAATGCGACTGTTATAGTGAGTGAATTCAAAATCAAAGCAAATGCAAACATTTTTTTTAAAATGTTTGCCAACAGCTGTCCCTGTAAAGTGAGAAGAAAGAGCACAGTAGGGCCAGCCTCCGGAGTACTACTTACCATACAGATACTTGGTATCAACTGGCGAATCACTTGATTTGCCCCAAGGCATTTCGTCATCGCTGAGTCCATTGGGCATTCCATTGTACCCGGCTCCGACGATCCTGTTTTCTTCATTCACAATTACACAGCCGACCTGCATTACGTGAGAGGTTCTCAAAAAAATTCAGGTGACCTTATCCAATAGAGGCACTTAAAGCTTGGTGCAGGCATGCCCGACATCCTGCTATTCTTTCTTTTGCATCCCTCCTAACGTAATCATTCAGTTTTATCACAGAAAGTAGCCCTACCAGGAACACTGTAATCAGGCTGAGTTAACATGCAGTCTTTCACGTTCCTTGCAGCCTTTGTCAGCCTGTAGAAAAGCCCATATGAAAGAACTATCCCGTGATCATGGAAATGCAGTTATGTTAGGAATTCAATTTTCTTGAAGTCAAGATTCTGTGCAAATGTAGCATTTTTAATATCGAACTTCCACGTTCAGCAGATGACTCTTATTCAGCCAACACAAAATATTGTCATAGAGCTCCCACAGTCAATCCCCTCCTTCCCAACCCCCCACCCCTCCCCTCCTCTTTTTTTGTATTGTAGATCCAATGCACTTGTATGCTTCAGTTCAGTTGACATTGGGAATGCATGGCCACACACATGGAAATTAAAAAACTTCAGGAAGGAGAAAGTAGGGGTCTCCACCCCAATTCGTTTAATCCTCTGTAGCTTAGCATTAGCTGTAGCGATCAAAAGAAAAGCTATTTGCAAGGTAAATAAACAATTTTGTTTTGTTACTTGGTTACCTACTTTGCGTTTGCTTCCTGAATTGTAGTGGATAATTTCTCAGCCACCTTGCCAGGCATGAAAGAATTTAAGAGACCTGTTTATCCCCCCACACCTCCTCCATAGTCTTTGTGAATAGTTACAGGAGTTTTGGGTTTCCAAGCGAAGCTTCGATAGACTGACGTGTGAAACTGATGACGTTCTAAAAAACCTGCCTCACCCACAGCTGGCCCACATCAAAAAATAATGAAATGCAACTTCATAAAATTTCTTTTCGGGTCTGTGGTTTGTACTCGGGCACAACCAGTTTGAAAATGAGTGTTTTGAACACTATACACATACACACATACAGTCACATGCACCAATAGACAGTTATAGTTCACCGTTAGCGTGATAGCGGAGTTTAAGGCAATGGCGTTACTGTGCAGCAAACGTTCGTTGCGGACAGCATCCTATAGTTTAGCGGGATTGTGTTTACATGGCTTACATGCCCCAACTGGGATGGCGGCGCCACCTATTGGATGGTTAATAAGTTAAAGAACGGTGAAAAGGAAAAGAAAACGAGAATGTTTGCCTGTGCCACCACGCGAAGCATTCTTACAAGTTTATTTTACTAATAATAAAAATAAATAAATAAAAACCACGCACCAAAGGCAAAAACATTTATATTGCCAATTTTTTTACATCGATATTCTAGTGAGGCCTAGAGACATTTGAAATTGAAATCTATCTCAAAAATTACACCAGCGTATTCCTAATACTCGATCATCCAAGCTAATTGAAGGCAAACCAAGCCATTTTTAACAGTCGTTTGCTGCGAATAAAGTGAATCTTTCAACAACTATGCCAAAATCACTTCGAAGCGGGCATCCAAGAGCGCCACCATGTTTTACGTACACTACACATACCTATGCTAACACGGTAAAGTTGAATGTGAAAAATACCGCGTGTACAGCAAGCGGTATGGGTAACGTACGTATCTGTGCATGCGTACTTCGGTCCCTCTATCACGGTACACCCGGCATCCCAGTAAGCCCAGTATACTATAACTGTCTAATGTACATTAGGTTGGCTAAATCTATGCCAAAATTTTTTTCTGGCTAGCTCCTTGACTGAAATCTATACAAGGTGTTTGTTGAGTTGTCGTGTGCATTTTGTGTTTGGTCATACTGTGTAATCTGCTGAATGTAGTGAACTT
Organism: Rhipicephalus annulatus; assembly: GCA_013436015.1. Taxonomy (NCBI): domain Eukaryota; kingdom Metazoa; phylum Arthropoda; class Arachnida; order Ixodida; family Ixodidae; genus Rhipicephalus; species Rhipicephalus annulatus. The sequence continues at coordinate 24,044 of WOVY01001871.1, forward strand.
TTTTGCTTGTATGCTGAAGCACTCCTTCGCCTTTCAAATTACATTGAGCACCAGAACCCTTTCCTTTCTGGATGATTGCTGCATAATTCTTCATGAGTTTGTAACCACTGTTTTGTCCACATGCTGACCGGACACACAGCAACTTTGTTTTGACTTTATGCAAATTATCTCAAAACTGACTTGGTGTAAGCTGTAGCAGATCAAGAGCGATGCTTTGCATGCTGGCATAAAACTCATTTCCTACATTGCCATGGATGAACTAACAGCTGCCAGTTAATTTACCTCTGAAATAACTAATGTTATGTGTGCGTGGTTATCATAGTGGTACATAATAAGAGATTTGAGAACACGCTTTAGGTTAATTAAACATGGCACTCTGGCACTATGGTTGCAGTGAACAAAATCACACAAAGACGAGAACTGCAACTTTTACACGGCTCTTATGCAAAAAAGAAAAGAAAAAAAAGACTTGCGTATTTAACAAGAAAATGAAACTGCATTGGTGCAACAGACATTTGTTTATTCTCTTCATGAAACTTTTGGTAATTTAGATGCGATTTTGGTTGACCTGCACATTTTTTCTGGTCCTGTGAAATCCAAATTTACAAGCTTTTACTGCACTGATTTTAGTGGAAGGGTCCCAGATAATGCAAACACAATCTGTCGTCTCACTTTTACAGGTACGCTGTGAAAAGCTGGGAGTGTGTGCGAAATGGCCAACATGTCTACAATGAATGCAGCTTGCATCACAAATAGATTAAGAAAGATTTTTACCTGCGTGTTAGGGTCCTTGCTGCGCATGGCTGCCAAGTAAGCTGAGGACATGAAGTAGTCTTGCCAGGAGAGGTAGTTCGTGCGCTTTGTGTGTTTCAGCCGACAGCTCTGCTCCGAGATCGTCAGGAGGCGGGCAGTGCAGCTGCTCCTGCGGATTTCAACCATACCCTTGACAATTATTTCAATAGACGTCTCAGAACACGCATTAGGACAGACTAGGTAGTATATATATCACACAACAGATGAAACACTAGAAGCAGACCTAGCTAGTTTTCAAAGATGTGCCTTATGTTGAGTTGGTGGTTTTCTATAATGACGACGATTGTGCTGATACTTACAGCTGTTAATAACAACAAAGCAATAAAAAGGAGCAATAAAAGGAGCTCAAGCATCCTCAAGGCCCCATGTGAATCGCCTTGGTGCTGAGGGCTAGGGCTCAATTTTCTCTTGAATCGAAAATTTTTATTACTTATCTACATCTTTCTCGATTTTCGCTCTTGGACAACGCTGATTTTCGTAGACAACCCCCGATGCTGACACTTGAATTTCTGTGAAGAGAGCTTTTTAAGGTTATCACGTTAATGACAATTTCGTCTAAAATTCATTGTGTGCCTTCAGAGTAACACAACTACATAAAGAAATAATTATAATAAATTCACTCCTGCTCCTGTGAGCCTTGTGCTCTTCTTGTAGCTACAGTTTGGAAGAATGACATCATGGGTGAGTTAGTATGTCACATGGCACTGTGCACACACACAGGCTTCAAGGTGGGGAACAGAGGCGCGGGGGAGGGGGCTACATAGGCGAAATTCCTGAGCAATGAATAATGTTCGCTAAATGATTGCTAATGTCGCCTAATAGACGTTGTAACAGTATTAAATTCCAGTTCAATAAATGAGTTCTGATTTTTCTCTTTTTTTTTACTGAATACCACGCTCTGGCCACTATGAGTGGAACAATATATTTACAGATTAAGATCTTGCGATCATGTTATCCAAGCATAAACGTCACGCAAGAGGTCATACCACCACCATGCAGTTTTGAAGAAGGGCAGTGTTCTAACCGGGTGTTGAAGTATCGGTATTCCGCGACTGTCAGTAATCAGCTCGTGTCTACGAAGAGGGCACGGGTGAGGGGAGGTGGCGTAACTTGGGCAGTACCATTTCACTCTTTTATTTTGCCAGACAGTGACGTCACACGTAACGCTTGTGCTCAGATCATGTGTCACGAGCTCTTGAGGTGCAGACAGACTGGCACAACTTAACCTGAGAGGCTCACTTTGTTTTAAAGTTCCATATGCGCGAAATCAAGCCGCTGCTAGAGTGTACTAGAAGTACACTGTACCGCTGCACAACGCGAAACTTCGCGCCGCAACGTAACTGTTTCCCGACACACTTGACAGAGGGCGCCACAGTGCCTGCCAAAAAACTTCTAGCTGAATGTTGCATGGTTTGTACAGACTACAATCGCATTGAGAATCTTTAATCGTACAGAAATGTGTTGCACAGAGTGCGCTTGAACATTGAGCCCACTAAATAGTTACAGTTCAAAACGCAAAAACTCTCTGACGCTCGCTAAGCATCTGGAACCAAGAAAATGCTATGTGAACAGAGGAAAAGTTAGCGCTCGATAAACTACTGGAAATCAACGCCAACACTGCAGTTCGGTCTATATTTCCTGCCTGAAATATATGCGCACATATTGCCCCTACTAATCACAGTGACCACTTCCTTTCAAGAATACGCACAAGATGACACCGAAAAGCCGGTAATTGGAATAAGGGGCACCACTTGGAGACGCCGCAGTAGTTGTGAAAAAGCTTACAGCTCCTCTAATAGCCTCTTCTTGTCTTCTTCTGACGTAGTATTCATGCCGAAGGCGATGTCACAGCTACGTTCTGCGGAATAGGAACAAACAAAGTTTAAAGTCAGAGTTAGAGTGTACTAGAATGGGGGAGTGGGTCCACTGTGGCCGGCGGCAAGCGGTGCGGGTGAAGCAAAAACGGCGGAAAATTTGGTGGCGCTGCAGTAGCCTTCTCCTGAAGTGACGTCAGTTTCGGCGGGAGCGTGCGAGTCGTGCGGCGGTTCGGGCCGCACGACGCGCTGGCGGGGACGCTGAGCGCTCGATGTTGTCGTCTGCTCGACGCGCCGTCGTCTGTTCGATGCACCGTCGTTCGTGCGCTGTTTTCACAATTTGTCTCCTGGTTCTTTTTTTACACATTATTAGAGACAAAAACAAGTGACATGAAATAAAATGTATGCTTTTTTTCGTGAACGCGTAGGTTTGTATTTCCCTTTGAGCAAAGCCGTCTGGACAAAGAATACGCGGCAGACGGCACGTTTGCGTGCGCAGATATGTGTCTGCTGGTTGCATAACGGAGCGTTCCAAGCTGCTTCAAAAGATTAGAGGATGAGCACGTCTAGGCGTAGAAATTACTGTTGTGTCGTAGGCTGCCAAACCGGATACAGCAGAGTTAAAAACCAGCCCAAGCTCTCACTCTTTGGAGTACCTCAAGACGAAGAAAGACGCCGGCTATGGGACCAGAATCTCAACCGCGCTGATCGGCCCTTGCAAGTCACCGATGCCATTTGCGAGCTGCACTTCGAGCAAAAATACATACTAAGGCAATATGTACATATTATCGAAGGCCGAGAAGTATATATAGAGCGGGGAAAGCCGGAACTTCGCAGTGATGCTGTACCCATAATTATACCTCATCTCCTGAAGTGTCCTGACGAGCAGCCCACACCGGAGCAGTCAACGAAGAAGAGAGCGGCTTCACCACCAACCTGTGAAGACCAGCCGTCAAAAAGAACTGCGCTTGCAATCAGTTGAGCCGCAACTGAGATTTGAAGATTGCGAAAGTGCGAGGCAAAGCGACAACGCATTTGAACTTGAAGACGTTGTCCGGCCAAACGACCACTGGGCAATGCACAAGTTTCGTCATTATGACGGAATTGCTTATGTTTCGGCCTCCCTAAGTCGTGAACTCGTAAGCATCGAAAAGACTGTGCTCATGAATTACGGTACCGACCGGAGTGAAGTGATTTGTCGGACATATGTTCGGAAGACGCTGATCTCCGAAAAGGTCGCCTATAACCTTGAAGATGCCAAACAAGTCCTGGACTGCGCAGAATCTCTTCACCCTTGCAGAGGAGCAGGTAGGGCGAAGGACTTCACCTATGACGTTCTTACGAAGAAACTGGAGCAGCAAATCTCTCATTCCGACGGCCTTGTCTTCAGTGTCACGTGCAAAGGAGCGGTTAAACAACAAGGTGAGTGCGGCAAACGTTTATTGAGACGTCACTTGTAATTGTACAATTAATCAATCAGTAACCTGTTTAATGCTAGAACATTTGTGTGGCCCCTAATTTTTGTAGTACTCATTAACATTTACGAAAGAATAGTTTGCCTACAGAAAGTGAAAGTGCATAAATTGCGTTTCAAACATGCATGGTAAAAAACTGGAAGCTCTTCATAATTTTTTTCTCGTATACTTCCAGGTTCTTCATGCATTTCATGCAAGTACGTGAGGAAAGTAATACTCACCAGAAAAAGCTACCTAAAACGAAAAGAGCGAAGAAACTCAGTCTCCACCAAACTGCGGGTCCTGAGTCAGAGAAACAAGCGGATGGCGACAAGGCTGTTGGACATTGCTGGTCGTCTCGAAGAGATGAGGGCAAACAATGCGAATGTCGCGGATAAAATACTAGAGGATAAAATATCGTCACTACCGCGAAAGCAGCAGGCAAGTGTTCGCGCTTGCTTTCAAGCTGCCAAACAAACCAGCAAGCAGGGCATGCGCTACAATCAGGAGTGGATCCTCGAGTGTTTACTCATGAAACTAAAGAGTCCCCGGCTTTATCAGCACATCAGAAAGAACGAAATTCTCATGATGCCCAGCAACACTACTTTGAAAAGATACTTGAGGTCATACGAGTCGGCCTTCGGTTTTAATCAAGCAGTAATGAACACTCTAAAGAAAAAAACCGCGAGCATGTCAGACCTCGAAAGACACGGCGGACTATTGGTGGACGAAATGAAATTGTCAGAACATTTCAATGTGACGGCGTCTGGCCAGATTCAAGGCTTCGTGGACCTTGGAGAATTTACGAAGCCCGAAGACAAGTACCAGCAATGTGATCACGGCATGGTCATCATGTTTGTGCCTTTCGCTGGAAAATGGAGCCAAATTGTGGGCGTTTTTGCGACAAAAGGAAATGTGAGAGGAGACATTTTATTGAAAATTCTCATGGAAGCTATCATCCTCGTGGAACAGGCGGGCTTGTTCGTCGACCACATCACTTGTGACGGAGCCCCCTGGAATCGAAAAATGTGGAAGCTAGCGGGGGTGTCGGCGTCATCGAAGAAAATAAATGGCGCCATACAGCATCCTGTCGACGAGATGAGGAAATTGCACTTTATCTCCGATTTCCCGCATCTGCTAAAATGCCTCAGGAATGGTCTTCTCCAGAAAGGCTTTGCAACACCAGACGGATTGGTACGTATAGATTCATGGTTGACATTTTACAAAGATTGTGTTTTTTGCATACATTGCATTACCTCAACCTATATTTCTAGGTGTCTGTGCATCCGGTTCGGGAGGCGTACCTTCTAGACAGAAGTGTTAGGACACTGAAAGTTATGCCCAATTTGACCGAGACGCATCTGGAACCAAACTCATTTGAGAAGATGAGAACCCCTTTCGCCTTCCAACTATTCGGTCCATATGTCCTACGGGGCCTGGCCTTCTACAAGGAGGACATCGAGAGAAGGTGTGGCAGCATCGAGGCAACTCAGCTGTTCTTCTCGTGAGTTGCGCCTACGTTCCAAATGAATTAAGTGTAATCGTAAACATCTCAAACGCATGATGAGCGCTCTTCTGACATACATTCTTTTTGTTTATTTTGCAGGAAGATCCAACGACTGATCACCGTGATGACTTCCAGGTTTCGGGCCGAAGCGCTGAGACCAGCTTCTACAGACGCGGCATTCCTGTCCAATTTTCTGGACTTCCTGAATGACTGGGAATCATTCAGTGACAACAAGCGGCACTTTCTCAGCGAGTCCACTGCCATAGGTTTTAGGGTCACTATAGCAAATACCCTTTCATTGCTGAAGTACCTGACAGAGAGCGTTGGATTCAAATATCTCATGACATCTCGACTTAGCACCGATCCCGTGGAACATTTCTTCGGCATCGTTCGCCAGTCAAGTGGCTGCAACGCGCACCCCTCTCCGGATGAGTTTCTAATAACCGTCAACTGCTTGTCCTTTTATAACTTGGCGCACAGTGTGGACAGCGCAAACGCAAACCCTGACATGATAAACGCTCTTGTCACTGTGCATGACAGACAGGGTCTAAAGGTCACGCACAAAAAAATTGATGATCTTATATCACAGGGAAAACTTGGCGAGGTCGAAAGCACGATTGCCACGATGCCAGAAAAGTTTGCTGACCACATCGATGTGACTTTGGAGAAGAGTGACTCGAGACTCATTTACTACACAGCAGGGTACGTGGCCAGAAAGTGTGTATTGAAGTTGGCATGCGTACAATGCAAAGAAGTGCTTCTGTTTGAGAAAGCTGTCGCGGTTGCTGAACAGCTCCCTTCGCAATTCACGGAGCAATGCGACTGGGGTGGACTTCTGTACCCCTCACGACAGCTGTATGATTTCATTGCCTCACTTGAAAACTTGTTTACTGAATGTTTCAGTGTTTCCATGTTGCACACAGATAGCATCTCTGACATCCTTTCATTGGTGAAAACTAATTTTCTGAACTCGAAAGCGGTCGGCTGTCCAGACCACAAAGATGCAGTGAGCACAAAGCTCGTTTCGTTCTACGTGCTCACTCGCCTTCACTTCTTAGTGAAGGGAATGAACAGGGAAAACGCTTCGAAACGAGCGAGAGCAAAACACTTAAAGCTTAGCAGGACAACATAGAGCCTGACGTTCCTTGAGCGACGGTGTCGAAGTCTTTCGATGATATTTATTTTGTTTTTTATATTTATGCGAAAAGCTTGCGCAGTCAATTTAAAATAAAATATTTTGCGCATATCACTTCTTTATTGGTGTCTTTCAGACTTCCTATCTATAGGTGAAAACACGTTCATGTTTCGAACAAATGTTTGCATGGACACGTACCGCAGGCACGAAGAGAAAAGGTAAAATATAACATATTTCATTAATACCTACAACGTATACCAGCACTAGATGCCGAACAAAAACTCATCATAAAACCACCGCGACGGACGTGCGTCCGCCCTATAAGTCATTTCCTACGAATAGCACAGTTGCCGTCCGATGTGACTAAACTTCCTTTGCCAACACCCTCACGTAATCGCAACAGGACTGGTTCAGTTTTTCAATAATATCACGCGTCCCTAACGAATAGCTGCAAATTTGCAGAAGGGTTCGCATACTTTAGCTTTAATTCTCGTGATAACAGCTGGTAACTTTAGTCTTGCATCATATTCAATTTGCTGCCGTGAGTCTAAATTTGCACCAAACGCAAACTTACTTATATATCCCAGTTATATTGACATTTTTAAAAGCATCGCAGTTAATGCTCATATTACACTTTCGATGCGTACGTTTTCGCAAAAGCCAAATTCAACTTACGCTCTTGATTGTAAACAATTACCGTGGAAATCACGGTACTTGCGTGCGTGACTACCTATACGAGCAGGGCGTTTCGCAATATAAACATTTAGATTTTGTTGAACTGGCGCGGAAGCACGGTGCGACGCCGTTCACGGCCACGCACGCACGAACGAAGCAACAACGCTGCGAGACTGCGCCAGACGCGCGAGCAGCACGCGAACCGCGCGAACTATCAGACTACCCACCCGTCGCGAACCGCGTGGCAAAGGGGACTTGTAACCATGGCAACCACGGCTAAGTCTTCAGGTGAAGGCGATGGTAGCGCCACCTGGATTTTCCGAAAAAAACGCCTCAGCGTGGAGCCTTCAGTGGACCCACTCCCCCATTCTAGTACACTCTAGTCAGAGTAAACACATCTACAGGCCCGCCGGCATGATTGAACCACGCACCACTAGCGCACCACGTGTTTTTAGGTTAGCCAGTGTACACGCGAACCTAAACATAAAATATATCAAACTTCAATTAAAGCAATAAATTTAATTACACAACTGCCGCGCACACAAAAAAGAATTTTTTATTGTTTAGAACCTAAATTGAAGTACGTGTTTTCATTACTACGTCATTACAGACTGGAGAAGAGGGAAATTTAAACATCAACGGGGAAAAGATTCTTGTTCCTACTTCCTTCAGCTGTTCACCTTTCTTCTCTTCGCAACATAACATTATGGCGAAACAGCACAAAACTGGTGCACAGTGATAGGATGGGACGTGTACATTTCATCAGTTGCTTGTCACAATATCTTCTCACCAATATAAAACTTCAGTGCATGACCTGTCAGTTGTTTCACTGTCCCTGAGCTTTCCTGCTATGTATTTTGCCCATCTTATGGCGGTCAGCCACTAGCTTGCAAACAGCGTGTTCAAGCGTGTTTTTGCTTGCTCTATTACGCGAAAAACGTGGACTTGGCTCTCTTGACATAGACATGATAGATGAGACACAGCACAGGCTACTAGCACCTCGTCTCCACATGAAGCACGACAGGTGCCACGATTAGTTGGGCGAATAAGCAGCGCAAAGTAATGCCCTAGCGGACTATGAAAAGGGCCTTTTAGGGGCGAACCTCCTTAGGGCGTGGGTCTGTCCTTTCTCCGTTGGTGTACGCAGCCACCTTGCAAACATCCCATTACGCCCCATCACCGATCCACCACTTCAGCGACCATAAAGCCAATACGTTGAGAAGTAGCCATTATGAAATGCAAGATGGTCGTGTACTTGTATCCAGGTGCGCGTTAAAAAACTATATATTGTCCTACTGTGTCATCCTTTGTACGTACCCGCCTATAGTTCGACCTTTGCAAACTGCCCACTACTTCGTCCTCGCTAACATCCCGCTACGCCCGATCACCGATCCATCGCCTCACCGACCATAAAGCCGTTATAATGAAGGGGGAACGAAAGCGACGCACAGCTACCACTTACAAACAATAAAAATTCTTGTGTAATTATATGCAGTGTTTGTCACGTCCTTTGATGTTGTAGTGGGCGATCTTCGCGGATTGTTCTCGGTTTAGCAATGAAACCCTCAAGCACTCCGTGGATATGCTGTGATTTTTTTTTTTCAGCGTCTCATTTCTCCCTTTCTTTTTCCCCATCCGCAAAGCCGAAATAGCACTAACAAAGACGTGGCCTGAAAGGTTGTTTTTTTTTAACAGCATAGGTTTTGCTTGCAGTTGTCGTCTATGAGCGCACCGAATCGTAAGATTCGGTGCGCTCATAAGGTCTCTTCGATTTGTCTTGTATTGCCTGCCTTAAATGTCACAGTGGTGCGTGGGTAGGTGTTCTGTCACTGGTTCAATACAGGTGCTGCAGCGACGACTCAACCACTGCGCGGCGGCCACCGCCAAAAAAAAAAAATCTACGTCAGTGCATGTGGTGTTGGTCCAACAGCCAGCGCATCGTGTATCGATGTTGTTTACTAAAACACTGCCACGATGGCTGTCTTTGTAGCTGCCGTATATGAAACTGCTCGACAGCAAAAACGATTCCAACAACAGGCGCCCCACCGCGGTGATCTAGTAGCTTAAGGTCCCGCGATCTGCTGACCCGCAGGTCGCGGGATCTAATCCCGGCTGCGGCTGCTGCATTTTCGATAGAGGTTAAAATGCTGTAGGCGCGGGTGCTCAGATTTGGGTGCATGTTAAAGAACACCAAAAGGTCGAAATTTCTGGAGCCATACACTACGGCATCTCTCGTAATCATACGGTGGTTTTGAGACACTAAACCATGTGCCCGCATATCAATCAATCAATTCCGACAACGGTGACCCTTACAGTAACTTCGGGGAAATGTTGACGGTGTTTGTGTTTTCATTCGTCACCTACTCATTGTTGGTGCGTGAAGATGTCAATAGTGTTCCGGGTTACGTCGGAAGGTTCCATAAGTGTGATTTCAAGAGACTGTTCAGACTGCCTGTAACGACCTTTTACTGGTTCAGTGGTAAACTCAATTGGTTTCGGCCTTCTGTTGAAATGCGCGCGAGGCCCCAGAGCAAAAAAAAAAAAAAGCGAGAAAATCTTGGGGTTCTTGACCGACATCAAGACAACGTGAAATCTCAGCCACCCAATCTGATTGCTCGCGTCACGGTCAAAACATTTCATTGACATTACTTCACGCTAGGAAGTGACAAATGTTTGAAACCACTAAGACACGCACTCAAGCTTTCACTGTGAAAAATTGCCACCATATCCACGAAGTGAATGATGATGAGTGGGCGAAGCTCCGGAGGTAAACCTGGCAAACCATGAATCCGCCGTACATTTTGCCCATTCGATTTTATTACAACGCTCCCCCTAGCGTACGTCTCCGCACTAAATCGAACGATTGCCTTCCACCAATGACACGCGCCATATGTGACATCATTCCTATTTTATAACATCTCGCATCTTTCATCCTCAACTACAAGTACCGCCGTCCAGTTTATAACATCTTGCATATTCTCATCATCAGCTACAAATACCGCCGCCTAGTGAACACTGCATGAACTAAACGAGAGGTGGCTACATACAGGGGACGCACAGCCCACGCCTTAAGGAGCTTCGCCCCTAAAAAAATTTAAAGAGTCTTCCTATTGGACCGGCTTCCCGCTTTCGCAAAAGTGAAGTGAGAGTGCTGCTGGAGCCACGATCCCGTCAACCACGGTGAATTTTCCTGCTCATAAGACATCTAAAAGATCCACCGGAACAGCTGCCGAAAGGAGGCGGCTAAGATTACCCGTTGGTGGCACGAGCTTAATTTACTTCTGCACCACGCCTTGGACAGGAACACGCAGCGTCGTCTGCTTTGGAGGAGGAGGAAGGGATGCTCACCATGCACTTCTTTGCACCTCCAATTGAGTGAGTGCAGGCGGGCAGAGAACTCGGGCATAAATACGCTTGACCTCGACGAAACGAGGATTAGTGCTGAGAGCGCGTGCGGCACCAGTGAAGCGAGGAGGAAGGTGCTGCACCCGTTCAACTGCAGGTGCTGTCAGTGAAGTGAAGTCACAGAGACCATCGCATTCTTACGATGTTCACCATTGTCATTGGCATGGGCATGCGCATGAGGGGGGGGGGGGGTGTCAAAGAGGTGTTCCCCGCTCCTTTATAACCTAGAAGTGTGGGGAGAACTTTTCACAGTTGGTTAACTCAGTGATGGTCACGCAGCTGTTTGACGACAATGGCAGCCGGAGGATCCTGATGTTGCAATTCAAGAACTTCGTACCTTCACTTCAGAAAAGTGACGGACCAATGACAGGGAGCTGTGAGAAGAAATTCATTGCCTATTTTTTTTGTAATTGTTAGCCATTGTGAAGCAAGCTCTCCTTTGTATTCATCAAGCAGGAAGGCGGGAGGTGGGGGGCGGGAGGGGGGCTACCATGAAAGCTTCTCTCTCCTAATGAAAAATCCTGCTCACGCCTATGGCATTGGCCTGCTGAATGAGGATGGGCGGTAGGGGCAAAGCTTTATCGTAGTACCCTCCCTCCCGCCCCTCCATCTGCAAGGCTCGTCATCACAGCGGGCACAGGCGCCAGATGCATGACCAGCAAGACCATTTCTAACAGTTGTTCAGCAGAACAAAGCACCCACCATCTTTGTTTGTTGATCCCAAAAGTCAAGGTGCTTATGCTCAAAAAAAAAATGAAGCTGTGACATATGCTTATCACAATGGTCTACCTTAAGTCTCCTGCTTTCTGACGAGGGGAGGGTGTACCGTGAAGTAAATGGTTTTTGAATGCAACACTAGTGGCAGCTGCCATTTCCCCCCCGAAAGTTACGCGGCCATAAGCCTGCCTTTAAACAATAAAGGGACAGGTCCGAGTTGGTAAAAAAAAAACTAGGTCAATCTTTGCCCCACCCACTAAGTATTTGAGTGGTAATACAGTCATAGTTAAGTCGTTGCTCCTGGCCCCTTTGGGTCACATTCTCGTGCACATGCCTACGACCATAGTGATTTGAAGAGGTCGTCTCAAGTGAAACACATAAAGTTGAAAAATTGCACACTCCATCTGCGGTAGAGCGTCATTGCTTTTCAACAGCCTTCTACAGCAACCTCGAGTACACTAGATTCTCGACGTGATGACGTAGAACAGCTTATTAGTCAGTAACATCCCCCCCCCCCTGTCCTAATAGTAATAGTTGTTGGAGTTTAACGTTCGAAAATCACCATATGATTATGAGAGACGCCGTAGTGGAGGGCTCCGGAAATTTCGACCATCTGGAGTTCTTTAACGTGTACCGAGATCTGAGCATACGGGCCTCTGCATCATTTTCGCCTCCATCGAAAATGCAGCCGCCGCAGCCGGGATTCGATCTCACGACCTGCGGATCAGCAGCCGAGTGTTTTAGCCACTAGACCACCATGGCGAAGTTGTCTTTCCTGTCCTAGCATGTATTTCTCTTTCAATTAGCAAGAAATGCAGCGGGGCGTTTCTTGTAATAATGACTTAGGCAACGTCGCCAGGGAAGGCTGAATAAATGAGTACCGTCAACGTTCACACATGCAAAGAAGAGATCAAGGGTGTGGCCACAATTTTTGGGGCGATGGGGGTTCGACCCTATTTCATGTATGCTCATGCGCGCGTTTGTATGTGCATGAGTTTATACACGCAAGCGAAATTGAAAAATTTCGGAATTGAGAGGGTTCAATCTTCCCACTCCCTGGCAGCGAGCCTGGACGAGATGCTAAAAACAAACGGAAAATGAACACTTCAGTTAGAAATGAAGCGGTGAGAAAGTGAAATGGCATAAAGGACGTAAAGCCGTTTTACTCGAATGTTTTAAACATATCAAGTGCATCTATAGACACACTTTAAATATTGCAAAAGTGTATAGACACGCACAATAGAAACACACGCATAAAAGGTGGATGACCAGCCGATGTGCACAGGTCATGCAGCTTGAAAAATACCCTATTTCGTGGTTTCGGCATAAAATGTGACACATTTATTCTACAAATCATGTCGTTGTGCGTGATCCCTCTCAGTATATAAGCACCAACTGGCCCAACTTGCCATCTTGTTCGTACGTAGATCTCTCTCTATTAAAGTGTGTATTGGTTCGAAGTTCGATCTGCAACTACTGCAAGAAGTCTCGCTAGCTTTCTGTGCATTGCACCTGATGGGATGACACGGAGTATAGTCAACCAAACAATCCTTCCTTTTTTAGCATTCACCTGCATTACATGCACGCAAGAGACGCGGAAGCGGCGGTCACAAACGTGCCGGGTTATCTCGCCGGCAGCCCATATTCCGTTGGCCTCAAACACCCCGAGCAGGCTGGCAGGCAGCACGATGCGATCACGGGACATCCACGCACCCGCCGATAAGTCTTGGCCGGGAACGCAACTTTGGTCGCTGCGAAATAAGCGCATCCCGTGACGAGGTCTTTATTTTATTTCCGACGGGTCCTCGCTTATCCGAGCCAGAGAAATCGCTGCGTCATTGTTTGTAGTGGCGGGTCTCGTCAAGTTATGTTTCCTCTTGGCGATTATAATTGTAGGTCACAATTCTCTTTACTACTGGATGCCGTGGCGCAAATCTAGAAAACTCAGAGGGTTTCTTATGCATTGGCCCAAAATGACTTGAACGCGAAAGCCATCTTCTTCTACATTGTATTGATCATAGGCGTGCGCACGAGGAAGGGGGGGGGGGGGCGGGAGCTCTGGTCACCCAATAGGAGGGCGCCAAAGTCAGCCCTATACGTAGACATGATAGCGAGGGGGAGCAAAGTCAGCCCCATACATATACATAATTGGGAGGGGGGTGCTGCGATGACCCCCCCCCCCCTTCCCTAGGCCTGCGCAGGCCTATGGTATTGATCCTGCTCCGCTATCCTACGAAAACTTTGTGTACCTAACGCAGTCTTGCTAGTACACTCTAGTCTCTCACTACCTCCAGGACCACAGGCCTGTCAGGCTGTGCACTATCTCCACCATCAGCTTGACTACGCCCACGGCAGGATGATGGCGCCTTTCCCATCTTCCGCCAGTCAACTCGTTTCTGTGCTCGCTGCTGCCACTTTATACTCGCAAACTTCCTGATCTCATCGGCCTACCTAACTTTGTCTCTCCTAAGCGGCTTGCCTTCTCTGGGAATTCAGTGAGTTACGCTTGACCAACGGTTATCCGGCCTACGTGCTACGTTCCCAGCCAATGTCTATTTCTTCTTTTTGATTTAAACTATGATATATACTTCACCCCGGTTTGTTATCTGACCCACTATGCTCTATTCTTGTCTCTTAAGGTTACACCTATCGTTTTCCTTTCCATCGCTCGCAGCGTCGTCCTCAGTTTAAGCTAAACCCTCTTTGAAAGTCTCCAGGTGTCTGCTCCGTATAGGTAAGTACCGGCAAGATGCAGCTGTTATATACCTTCCTGTTGAGGGATAGTGGCAGTCTACCAGTCATGATTTGAGAATGCTTATTCTTCTAGTAACTTGAATTTCGTGGTATGGTTCCGCGGTTACTACCTGTCCTAAATAGACGTACCCTTTTACAACTTCAAGTGCACTGCTACCTATCTCAAAGCGTTGTTCTCTTCCGAGGTTGTTGTACACTAATTTCGTTTCCTGTGGATTAATTTTAAGACCTACCTTTCTGCTCTCCTTGTCTAATTCAGTAATCATGAATTTCAATTCTCTATGGCGCAACTCTGCACCATAGAGTTTTCTAAAATTAACTGGGACTCTGGCTCTGCGATCGTTCAGCCACCATGGGACCATGGGAATGATAGTACATGGATTTGCCTAGTCTTCTTGTTTGCGGGCTGCGAACACACTTGTGGCTTGGTTTATCGCTGTGATTGGGTTTTATTTCGAATGAAAGAACGGACTGTTGTAAATTTCTGTACCCAACTTGAAAGCGTGAGCCCAAAATTGTAAGGTTGTAAAGTGTAACTGCTGGACGTTTGCTGATATTTTTTAGGAGCGAAGCTCCTTATGGCGTGGCTTGGGCGTCCGTCGTATGTAACCACCAGTGGCACATACCCGAAATAGGTATAACACTTGACCTCCAAGGTGGTGCCAGTGAGAGATTTCTTCTGTGCGTTGTTTAACAATAAAAAATAGTGCTCAATGTACATGCCAATGGCTGCTAATGGGGAATGAGAGACATGAGCATCCGGCTTTTAGTCAACGCGCACGCTGCGATCCCCATTAGCAGCCATTGGCATGTACATTGAGCACTATCGGACAAGAAAGGGATGCTACATTATACTCGCTGGGTGTAACCTCCTTAGCTTTAGAAAGGTTTAGCGAGCGTTGATACGCAGTGCCATGAATACAATGAACTTGTATATACCATGAATGAACTCAAGGTGGTTAAAAATGAGAAGTAGATACGAAGCGCAAGCCGTAAGAAAGTAAAAGCCGAATTCTCATGTCTCTCATTTCTCATTAGCAGCCATTGGCATGTAAATTGAGCCCTATCTGACAGGGAAAGGTTGCTACGTTATACTCGCTGGGCGTAACCTCCTTGGTTTTCGAAAGGTTTAGCGAGCGTTTGGTCGCAGTGCCATGAATACAGTGAACTAGAATATACCATGAACTCGAGGTGGTTAAAGGTGGGAAGTGGACCCAAAGCGCAGGCCGTAAGAAAGTGTGCGTGTGCCACCTCTCGTTTAGTCCTTGGAATGTCCGCTGGATGGCGGTGCTTCTATATGGGGAATATATGATAAAAAGATGCGAGATGGTGGGACTTGGAGTGTTGAATAGATTAACGAACGGACACACAAACAGATGCATGGATGGACGCATGAACGGACGCAGGGGCGGATGCACGAAAGAACGCAGGGACGGGCGCACAAACAGATGCATGGATGGTCACACAGACGGACGCATGGACGGTCACACAGACGGACGCATGGACGGACGAATGCTTCGCCCCACTCTCCATCATTCACTCCGTGGATATGCTGCCATTTTTTTCGTCACTAAACGGATTTAGGTTACGCGAATACAAACGGAGCCAGAAGTACTATGATTAGACATATTTATGTATTACACAGCATTCCGATGCCGGCTGAAGCGCCGTGCGTTGCAGCAGCCTGGCACTAGCCCCAGAGTTCCCTCTAGTGTATCTATAAGGAACTATGTTCGTCACCTCACAGGGTTTTGTAGCGCCTCCGTGATTGGCCTATCCTTGACCATGCGTTGATGGCATGTGACGTCACGTTCTACGACTTCATGACATCCCTATTTAGTCACAGATTTAGGCAATTAGTGACAACGTAATGTCAAGTAATCAAACGACGCCGATATTTTTCATCACTCGTGTTGACGCCGACGTTCCCCTCAGGCGTTTGATGTGCATCCAAGGCCTTCGCCTTAAAAAAGCACAAAAGGAGTACATATTAAAATGGCGGCCATTTTGTTTTCTGAATACATGTTTTTGTTTTTGTTTATAACAGTGCAGACATTAATATTATGCTTCGAATTGTAATTTACAGAAGGGGAACATTATATGTATTGTTCAATAACACGGCCATAGTCTAGCACTCGGATTGGAATGGAATGGAAAAACTTTATTTCGGTCCTGCAGGACGCGCTTAGCGCGTAGCGGGCGTCTCCCACGTAGGGACCGACAGGGAGTACCTGGCGGCCGCTTCGTGGGCCTGCTGGACGGCCCATCGCTGGTCGGCGAGAAGTGAGCTCCTGAGGGACCTCTCCCACTTGCTTGAGGTAGAGTCGGGAGGAGTTGTTCTACACTCCCAGAGCATATGTTCGAGTGTCGCTGTGTGTCCACATGATGGGCATGTGTCGCTGGGGTATGCATCGGGATAATAAACGTGAAGCGTGGCAAGGTTTGGGTACGTGTGTGTCTGTAATAGGCGTAGGGTTAATGCCTGCGGTCGGTTAAGTTTCGGATGTGGGGGTGGAAAAATGCGGCGTTCCAAGTAAAAGTGCTTTGTAATTTCATTGTACGTAATTGGTGCATCCCGATTGGTATCCAACCCAGCAAGATGAGGTTGCCCTGTGGCAGTGCGGTCGGTAAGTGCGCGCGCTGCATCATGGGCGATCTCGTTGAGGTTGGGTAGGGCACCCGGCACCTGGCCGAGATGGGCGGGGAACCAGATGACAGTGTGGTGCTTCAGGGCACTCGGGTCCGCATTGCGCAGGATACGTAACGCCTGGTCGGAGATGACTCCGCGTTCGAAGGCTTTGATGGCCGGCCTGGAGTCGCTGTAGATGAATTCCCGTTTGCTGTCGAGCATAGCTATAGCTATAGCTACTTGCTCCGCTACCTCGGGGTTTCGGGCGAGGATTGTGGCTGAGGTAAGAGTCTGCTGCGCGGATGATACCGCGACCGCAGCGAAGGCTTGGTTGTTGCGATAGGCAGCGGCGTCCACGAACGAGACGTTGTCCGCTTCCATGTCTATGCGCTTGAGAATGGCGGTCGCCCGCGCAAGGCGCCTGCCTCTGTTGTATTCGGGGTGTACATTTCGTGGTATGGGAGCGATCGTAATAAGGTCGCGGATTTCACGGGGAATGAGAGTCAACTCTGGGGGGTCCCTGGCCCTCGAGGAGAAGAAGCCGAGCTCGCGCAGAATATGGCGGCCCGCCTTGGTTGTAGTGAGTCGGGTCAATTGCACACGTTCCTGAGCTTCGGCGATCTCTTCTAGCGTGTTATGTACGCCAAGCTCGAGGAGTTTGTACGTTGGAGTGGTGATAGGGAGGCCAAGGGCTCGTTTGACCACCTTGCGAATAAGCGCATTGAGTTGATCGCGCTCAGCACGTAGCCACTTGTGTATAGCGGCAACGTACGTAAAATGGCACAAAACAAACGCGTGTACGAGACGCAGCAGGTTGTCTTCTTTGAGGCCATGGTGCCTGTTGGCTACTCTACGTACGAGTCACTTTATTTTCAATAGATTCCGCCAAATCGTCGACATATGTAAATAAAGCTACATATAAGGAAATTATTTACTTATTTCGCACCTTAAAGCCCAGCACAGTAGCGGCTTGACCAACCCGTCAGAAAGCTCGCCCTTTACACTTCATTTATAAACGGAAGAGCCGTTTTCACTTTTGTACTTCGTTTGTGCTCTTTGGAAGACATTCGGATTTCATAAAGTGTTCTACTGCGAGTGCGTCTCATCAATCAATTCAGATATGCTGTTGGAGAGATAGGAAAAAAGGAACAAGAGGATAGACTGACAAATGCAAACGATGTTTACGGCAAGTTATTGCTAGATTTCTTCGGAGTTGTGACCCGAAACAGTGTGCGTATACAAATGAAAACTACAGCTAACCTTAACTTTGCTTGTAAAAGCTTTAGCTCAACAGAATTACATCTCAGTTTTTTTTTTCATGTCTTGTGAATAGTCAAACCTTTCCTTTCATGAACAGACGTGTACAACATTAAAACATGTCATTCCATGACCAATCATGCATATTACTACCCTTTATGAACTTTCTATGCCGAACCAGGCACTGTAGTATCGGCTATTGTTGATAGCATTTTGCACGTGTTTGTAATTACGTATCAGTAGAACACATTTCAATTTGATATCATATGAAGCCTCAGAGTGAGTCAAAGGGAGGGTTCCCTACCACCCTCCTCCCCTTGACAGGCAACAACGCTGTTGTCTCTAATTTCTTTTTTTTTTGCGCTGTTTATTTCGTTCTTAAGATGTAAACATTTTCTGAACCATGGCGTAACAATCTTGTTGCTTCGCAGTTGCCTTACAGTTACCCAGTTACCGTGCAGTTTTCGAGAGATGCATAAGGCACCGATAATGAAGACCCTGCTCGGCATTGTTATAGAGGTAGCACTGCAGATGATACTTAACACAACAGGATGACCAGACCACATTTCCGTGGAGACGGTAAAAGACAGGGGATGGACCATTCCGTGTTATTGGCGTGCGTTGGGTTGCCGACCGATCAGGTGGAGCCAATGAAAATTCGGTAAATATTTGTCAGGTTTTCGCAAACAAAACTTATCCCTGACGTCTCCTGTTATCATAATGTACCTGTAAACTCTACATGTGTTAGAGAGGCACGAAAATGAAACAAGGTAGCCCGGTAATACCGGGCTACCTTGTTTATCAAGAGCACTAAAGACCCGAAACAGACAAGGAAAATGCGAGATTAGAATATGGCTGGTTATTGAATACGGAACTCGAAATGAGAGGTCTGGTGCAGACCAGCACGCACCACAAAGAGATGAGACAAGCAGTCGCGCTGACTTCTTGTTGAAACGCATGTAAGTGCGGTACGTCCTGGTTTGCGCTGAATTTTTCACATCGAAAGGTGGTAGAGCTAAGTTTCACAGCAGCTCCTCCCCACACGTCCCCCTCTCCCCTTTTGGATTGCCGAGCTCGAAGGCAAAGAATCTTGGTAGCAGACGCAAAAATGAACAATAAGCGACGTGGCTTTGGTTCCCATCTTTTTGGAGGTCAAAGCATGACATCATGCGTGACGTTTATGCTCGGGTGACGTCCCGCTGAGGTGTCGATGAACAGACTGTCACAAGGAAACTTCCGTGTGACTAACGCAGACGACGTCAAAGTGCGTTGCAAGGAGCACTGCACAGTTGTGTTTGCCGTATGCTGGGTAGCGAGTCTTCATCGCTAAAATGGTGCTTTGAAATACAGGTGACATTCCGACAAGTTCACTGCTATACAGTGAGCAATTCCGGCGTACACACCCGTATTTCTGCGTGTGATGGGCGAACACAGTCTGTGCACTCCTTGTTGTACCGACCTAGATACTTGCACGCACGAGATAACGCACACTTCAGCTGAATAGTACGTAGGCTCGTAAACAAAGCAATCGCTTTCTGGTCATTGTTTCCTCCCTTTTTCCTTCCGAAGCTTAGCATGAACTGTGGAGGGACAGGGGCCTTTGTTAGGCAGATTGTCTTTAGTCCTTGCCCCTGCAGTGAGCTCTGTAATGTGCTTACTGTAACTACTCTTACTGTCTTTCTTTTTCGCTGCAATCTGCTCCCTTCGGCAGCTTTAACAAACCCCATATATATGGTCTGCAAAAGCTGCCGAAGGGGGGAGGTTGCGTATGTGTGCAGCGATCGTACGAAAGCGAGCGTAAGTATACTTACGCTCACTTTCTTCGTACCGTCACTGCACACATACGCACGTATTTGCTAGAACCTTGGTATGTCGTAATCTTCGAGACAAGAATGAATACGCCCCGTCGTCCTATCTCGAGCAACACTCGGCAAGTCTCCCAGGAGGGCTGTTACACATGGCCGACGCAATCTGTACGGAGTCCCCAAGACCGCATGTTGTCCCTGCCGCCGCTGATAAGAATTGTCAGATAAAGTGCCGAGACGCCCGTTGGTTCGGCCATCACTCCTGAGCCACTGTGCGATAAGAGTCACTTACCGTACTGCACTGCCTTTCATAAATAAGGTACAGCACTATGGAAGCTATAGCGAAACCACAGGGTTTCCTTTAATGAGTATTGTTGAAGAAGCTCTACGAAGGAGACTTCTTGCAATGAATGCGTTTGCTCGAAGAAATAGCTCGAACAGCTTTACCACCCGCAATATGATTTTAGTTCGGCGCCGTCACCGTTGGTGGCGTAGCCGATACACATAAAAAAAAGCCAAAGATTTGCCGCAATGGCGAATCAATGAACGCGATAGCAACAAAGTGGAAGGTCACGCGCAGAATGGCAAGCAGATAGAAACGTGTCCTGTGTTTCTCACGCACAAATGACGAACGAAACGTACTCGAAGGTACAGATGAACGTGAATAAGCGTATCAGTTGTTAGTTCGCCCTGTATGAAAAGCGCGCCCTTTTCACAAATGGAGGATGTGCAATGATTGCAGTGACCTTTGTGCGCCCGGTAACTACAACAAAATACGTACGAGACGTACGAAGTCCCCACTACATGGTAAGGGCGCATGATCGAGCATGCGCCCCTTATTCTCGACGTGGGCCAAAGTACGCGTGAGAGATGAGAGCCGTAATAATGCTAAAAACACGATAGCACCCCCCCCCCCCCCCCCGAAGATGACCATTAACAGCGGTAAGTGGTAGATATAAATAGCTTGCCGTTTTGATTGATTGATATGTGGGGTTTAACGTCCCCAAACCACCATATGATTATGAGAGACGCCGTAGTGGAGGACTACGGAAATTTCGACCACCTGGGGTTCTTTAACGTGCACCCAAATCTGAGCACACGGGCCTACAGCATTTCCGCCTCCATCGGAAATGCAGCCGCCGCAGCCGGGATTCGAACCTGCGACCTGCGTAGCTTGACAGTTCGTTTAGGTACCTTACGGTGGCTCAGTGGTAACGCCTCTGGATTTTTGGATGTTTTTTCTTTCTTGCGTTCAGACACACACACACACACACACACACACACATATATATATATATATATATATATATATATATATATATATATATATATATATATATATACACCCCGAGGGGTGCTCCTCATAGATCAAGAAGCAAGAGCCCCTACAACACGACTCGGGGCCACCCAGAGGCTTCCGGTGATAGTGCTTCTCCCCCACGCAGGGACTGACTCAACAACCCGTCAGGTACGGCCCGCTCCAGCACATATTGGTCTCGTGATTTCATGGCCTTAAGAAAGAATGTTGATAAGCGCGTGAGGTTTGAAATGCATGCTTCAAACCTTAAAACATATATTTCATCGGGATTCGCACCAAAGGGTCTCACTGTTCAACTGCAACCCGCAATGAATAACTTCAACAAAAATGAGCAGCGGCAATGGAGCAATATCTTAAAAGATGCATCTATCAGGCTTACACAGGTCGTAATACAACACAGTACACGTAAGGCCGCGGAACTTAAAGAGGAACAAAAGGCGCGACTAAAACAGTCAAGTTTAACGCAGTCAGAAACAGAAGAGCTGGCCAAATACGAAGGAAAAAAGAGATTGACCATTCAGGGGAAGAAGGACAAGAAATTGAGGCGAGACGGTGCGTGGCCGACTTTAAAATACTCCGCCAGCAATCCTCCCACAACGTATACAGATCAACCTGTTACCTCTCATCAATCTCCACAAAAGAGTACCGATGTCACCAATGTGGTTAACCTTTCCGGCAAATCTTTGACACCTGCGCAAACAAAGCTGCTATCAAAAGGTCTAACCTTCTGCCCCGCCTCTGGCAAGATTGATGAGTTTAAACTTTACCAAGATTTGGACAACTTTGCCAGAACCATGCGCCTAAAAGAATATTTTCATGATCGAAGCAGCACGCAACAAAATCAATTTTCAGATAAATCTTGGACTCCATGTGAACAACGAGACAAATATCTAGACATGTACATTTCAGCCGTCCAGGGGGATATAATCAGGGAATATGAAAAGCACCGACCCATTCGCAACAATCTGTCCAAAGAGGAGCGGGAGGCTTTGCGCAGTTTAAGTGACAGCCAGAGCATCGTTATTAAACCAGCTGATAAGGGTGGTGCCGTGGTTGTACTCGACAGGACTGACTACATCAAAGAAGGGCTTCGCCAACTGGCAGATGAAAATTTTTATAAACAACTTCCTTGTGATCCGACAGAGGAGTATGAAAGTACTATTAAGGCCTCACTAATATCATTACGTAAAAGTGGGAAGATAACCTACCCTATGCTTAAAATGATGTCACCTGGCAAATCGTCTCCCGGGCGTTTCTATTTACTACCCAAAATTCACAAGACTAACAATCCCGGCCGACCCATAGTTTCCAGCAACGGTACTGCTACTGAAAAAATTTCTAGTTTCATTGACTCTCTGATTAGGCACATCCCACAATCATTCCCATCATACATCAAAGATACCAGCCACTTCCTTCGAGAAATCTCAAAACTTGTGGTACCTCTAGATTGCTATTTGGTCACCATGGATGTCTCATCACTCTACACAAACATTCCCCACACCGAAGGAATTGCCGCCACAGTCGCCGCCTATGGAAAAAGTAAATCGACGAGTGAATTCGACGAAAGCGCTTTAGAGGTGCTCCTAAATCTGGTACTTAAACATAATAACTTTGAATTCGACCAAAACCATTATCTGCAAGTAAACGGAACTGCCATGGGAACCAAAATGGCCCCAAATTACGCAAATATTTTCATGGCCTCGTTGGAGATTCCTTTCCTCGAAAATTCTCCATTCAAACCTATATTTTACCGACGCTTCCTCGATGATATATTCTTCGTGTGGGCCGATAGTGAACATAATCTTTCCAAATTCATTTCCGGTTTCAACTCCGTGCATCCTTCGATAACATTCACGCACACGTATTCGCAGAAGAGTGTTCACTTTCTGGATGTCACTGTATCACTCAGTGGCACCACCATATCTACTTCCCTGTATAAAAAACCAACAGACCGCCAACAGTATCTGCATTTCCATAGCAGTCACCCCCATCACTGCAAAACAGGTGTTCCTTACTCTCAAGCCCACAGATACAGAAGAATTTGCTCTGAAATCACGCAATTTGACACCCACGCACAGGAATTGAGAACAGCCTTCTTGCGTCAAAAGTACCCCGAAAAAATAATTGACAATGCAATTGAGCGCGCTCGCTCTTTGGACCGAGAATCAACAATGGGAGAAAAAGGTGGGAATAAAGATGATATAACTTCAGGGGCAAATTTAATCCTCACATACTGCGCCGCCGCCCCTCGGGTGAATTCTGTACTAAACCGCCACTTCAACATACTTAAACAGAGTAGTCGCCTCTCTGCCATTTTTCAGACTCCGCCCAAGGTGGTTTACCGAAGAAATAAAAACCTGAGAGACCTACTGGTCAGGGCGAAAACACACAAATCCGACCACCATCAGGGCTGTAGACCGTGCGGGAAACCTCGCTGCAGGGTGTGCACACACATGGTGAACACAGATACGGCCGAAGCCTCCTGTTCAGACTATGTGTACAAAATTAAAGACGACCTTAACTCTGACTCAGCCAATGTGGTATACAAAATTCGCTGTGAGGTGTGCAAACAGGAATATATTGGACACACGAAAACCGCGTTCCGTTTGCGTTTCAACAACCACAGGGCACACGTAAAGGGCCTCCCCAATTTGCCGTTCTCCAAACATATCAATCTTCCTGGTCACTCTTTCGAACGCGTAAGTGTCATACTCCTACAATCCGGCTTCCAGAACACACGGGAGCGCGAACAGCGGGAGTCATACTTTATAAAGAAATTCAGATTACTTACCCACGGAATCAACGAGAGCCCTGGGCGACTGACGTGTCTCCGCGACGTTTCGTGAAACACAGAAATTGAATTACTCAATTTATTTATACATACGTGAAGTCGCACACGCAAGTTGGTCAATATAGAGAAACTAAACGAATTCGATGCTACGTGAACCAAACGGCGTGTGTTAGTACTATTAGACTTTATTTTCATTTCTGAGTACTTTGTTAGTATTATTTGTTTTTATATATTTTTCATTTACGTTTTTGTTTGTTCATCCTTTACAAGAATACTCATTCATTTATTTTCAGTATGACTGGTTGTACATTTTTCTGCAAGAGAGGGCAGGTGGAGGGAGGGGGAGAGGGCACATTAGCTTTCCAACGTGGCCATGATTTTCCGAAAGCTGGAGCGGGTCGTATGCTTCTTGTGTGTGTGTGTGTGTGTGTGTGTGTGTGTGTGTGTGTGTGTGTGTGTGTGTGTGTGTGTGTGTGTGTGTGTGTGTGTGTGTGTGTGTGTGTGTGTGTGTGGCCCGATGCCGCGGGCCAGCCGCCGAACCACGTGAACTTAAACTCGATCCATGTGTGGGATGCGAGTAAGCAAAACATGTTCCACATTTTTCCGTTTTTCTTGGTCGCCTCCGCTGGCGGCGCGTCTTACCTATACCCAGTAACAATGCCAGAATTACCCGCTCGTTTCCGGCGGCTCTCCGTCGCTCCTTTCTAGTTCCTCTCCTTCTTCTGCTTCTTGTTGTCTGTTGCTACCTCGTTCGCCCGCTTGTCTCTCTCTCTTTTCTTTTTTTTTGGAGAGTCTTTAAACTGTGAGGGTGACCCTCTGCTACGGGAACTTGTATCATTTCACTTACATCCTCCGAAGAAGGCTGGTCCACCAGCCGAAACTGTTAGGATTAAATAAATATTTTATTGTTTTGTTTCCTATACTGCACTATTCTCGAAGTTTATAACTTTTATTACGGTAGCCGGAAGAAACTCTGATCGTCTATTTCATCTATATATATATATATATATATATATATATATATATATATATATATATATATATATATATATATATATATATATATATATATACGCTGCATGACATCGACGCTGACGCCAGCGGCGAAATCCAGCTGAGATTGTTCTTGTAATTGCTATCGCAATAAAACATCCCAGGATAGCATTTCATTTGAACTCGGGCCATGTGCAGAGAATTCGCGTATTTTCCCACTGATCTACGTTGGTGCCTGAAACTCGCTTAGAAAAAGAAATCTCGTCAACTGATGTGTAATATGTCGGAAAAGGAGAACAACAACCAATCATCACACAGTGCTAATTGCGCAACAAGCGTGTAGTTTAATGTTTCCCACCCACTGCAAAGTGCTCAGCCATAATTCTTTAACGTCGTCAGCTACATTTACCATCAACAGACTGTGCCTATTACATCAAAGATGTGCAGCGGGTACCTCGCTTATCCGCAAAAAGACTACTAAAGGCGTTGTGCGTGATGTCCTACGTCACAAAAGTTAGGATTACAATTAAAAAATTATGAACCATAACCCGGAAGAGAACCATGATGGCATGCAAAGAAGGAGCGGTGTGCACGCTGTTGACGTGGCTGAAACGAGCGTCGGCCCGGGTGCTGAAAAAACGGTTTGAAGCGAAACTCGGTGCAGCCTTTACACGAGTAAACACATCTTTGAAACGCAAAGCCACAGGCGGCGGGTTAGGTTTCGAGTAAGTTCCATACCAGATAAACGAGCCGGAAGAGTATTTCCACTCGACATGCGGTGGAGCTTTGCGGGCGATGAAGAGAGTGAAGCGAGAGAGAAGTGTGTTGCGAGAGGGCGGAGGAGCAATACCACCTAGGTGTGTTGGAAGGAGCCAGCAGCTGCTGTGGATGAGGGAGAGAGTGACGTCAAAGCGCAGCTGTGACTTGATCTACTTCGCATCGTCCCAACAACTGCGGAGAGAGGAACGCGGTGCGGCGCGTTGGCACGGAGACACGAATGGATAGCGTTACACAGGCTAGTCAAAGAGCTACTTCACATCTAAAAATTAGTTTACAAAAATGGAAGCAAGGACTTCAGACAGTTGACCCTTCTTCAACACTGCACCCCAAATTCACATATAGGCAGTACCGTAATCGTTGGTGAATCTTTTGTCTGCTTTGAGACTGAGTAATAAAAAGAGAATGCTTTGAGCCCTAAAAATAAACAAACCTCATTGTGTATACGGTTGTCAATAGGTTAATCAATATCGTTTAGCGTCTCTTTCTTCTTGCGACGTGGCATCCGCGATTGGTTCCAGCAGCACGCAGCCGGAGCCAATGACGGAGGACACGTTTACAATTAGACTATCGATGCGTGAGACGCGGCACATCACTCATCTTGCAGGCCTAACTTCTTTCGTAGCTTCCACATCGCTGTGTGTGGGAGTATATGGAGCCACCAAAACCATACTTTGTCTGCGGCTGCTGATAAGAACTGCCGATAAGTTGTTAGGGACGCCACTTGGTCGGCCATCACTCCCATTGCCGCTTCAGATAACAGTCACTTCCCGTACCAAGAGCAATGTGTTGTTCTCACGAGTATTGCAAAACGTTCGGAACGTGCTTGCTGCGACTTATCGACAAGTGGTCGGCAATCGATTAAGTGTGGTGACGTTCGCGTGACGTCAACATTACGAAATCAATTGTCTCGTGACGTCTAAACCCGGGGAATAACACAGACGCTTGGAAGAAAGTTAAGGACCACACACTACAGTGTGCGACAGAATGAAAAAAAAATGATAAGCGCGTGACTCACAGAGGTGGGATAAAGAGAGAGAGAGAGAGAGAAGTTAATTGTAGCAATGTCTGAATTTTTACGTCCCAGAACCATGCGCACGATCAACTGATTCCACTTCATTTTTTGTGAGTTTCCGACTGCGCAAGAGGAAATAACAGCTTGTAGACGACAAGCGCGAAATCTTGATAGGTTCAGTGCTTGGTACTGACACCGTCCATGTGCTTTTAATAAATAAGTGACGAGGAAGGAATATCACTTGTGGGAATAGAAGCGAAGGCGAAAAGGAAACCGCTCTCTCGTCTTTGAACACACGGTGGTGAGAGGCCCTACTGACCTTCCCTTTTAAAGCCGAATTTACTTCGCAATAGAAATCTACATGTACACAAAGACAGCTCCAAGCAAGTGCGAAGATCAGTAAATGCTGCTAAGATACTGCATTGTGGCAATAAATTGATTTTCTTATGGCGCACCTATTGGTTGCGACACTACCAGGCGTCAGGCTGCCGTATCAATTCTGGTGACAGGACGCACCAGTATGACTAGTCGTGATGAAGTCAGGTACCAGAGAACTGAAAATTGCTAGTTGTGAGCCATGGAGCAGATTTAGGGTGCCTAAAATATTAGCACTATGCTAGGGACAATAGTGGAGTGACCGTGGAAACGTCACGATATCCTGCGTGAGCACGTGGCGAGAATCTCATACAATATCGTGACGTCAGGGTACAATAAGACCCAAAACTAGCTTTCAAAACCAAATTATTTGCATGTGATCGTACGCTGTAGTACATTTTCTTGGTCCCGGGATTCGCTTGCAGCAGCTGCTCTATGGGCCCAGTCGATCAGACTTAGTTGATCGTCCAGGTTCTCGCTGGCCGGACCTCTTCCGATCGCTCCGCAGTGGGATATCGTATAGTGGTGCTAAGACTGTATTGGCCTGACGTTTCCACGTGACGTGGTAGGCAGCAAGTTATATTTTCGCACACTTTTATTTCTTCAGATTTACATTACGATTTCTACTAATTACATTCCTTATACTTTTCTCAGCGTCATTGTTAGTTAGTTCTCATTCGTATTGTGTCTGACCATAACGTTATGGTTATGGACGTTAGGTTATGTTCTAACGATGAAAAACGAGTCATTAAATTTCTACTTCTGTGCTTGTTGCCTTGTGCTATTTGTGCGAAGCTTGCATTGCTTCACAAGTTTAGTCAGCGTTGTGTGTTTAGAAAAAGTGGTTAACGATTTATAGTACCGAGTACTCGACTATGGGAGAGCCTAAAGCCGTCCCGTTTTCAGAGCCCGAAGACGGTGGACGTGGTTTCGAAGCTGCCACCACAAAACAAAGCAAATATTAAGGACAGATCTCGGCACTAACAAGCGTGAACAGATGCTGCGGCCCCCAAAGGTGCACCAAGACTACCGCATTTGTATGCGTCGTTTCCCGCTAACTGGTGCTCTCTTGATTGTGAACTTGTCAGTGATCAGCCGTTTCTGATACATCAATGCAATATTTTATCTAGATCACTTTTCGTTTCACATCTCCACATTTCACCGTCGCTCAGATAGGAGCGCTCGGCCGTCATTGTCACCTCTAACTTGAAGTTGCTAAGGCATTTACATTTCTTTGTGATCATATATTCTTCTACTGCACTTGTATATTTGTATAATTGTGTTCATTGTGTACATGTATAACCAAATATATATATATATATATATATATATATATATATATATATATTTGTGTATGTTTTAATCTATGCTGCTGTAACGGCCTCCGCTGTTTGAGTTATGTGTCTTAGGGGTGCGACACTTAGTCAGGCATTCGTGCCTTTTTGTCACCCTCCTAGACAGGACAAATGTGTATTTGTTATTTGTCGTTGTGTGAAATAAATAAATATCTTCCTAAATATCTACGTGTTGCATGTGCGTGACGGTTCCCTTTTCGATTTCTTGGCGTGGAGGAAAAGGCCATTGCACAACGAGATAGATAGATAGATAGATAGATAGATAGATAGATAGATAGATAGATAGATAGATAGATAGATAGATAGATAGATAGATAGATAGATAGATAGATAGATAGATAGATAGATAGATAGATACGCTCAAGTCGCCGAAGTTCGCTAAGAAATGCTTCGCATTTAAAAGCGTTGTAGCAGCGTGACTGACTGTACGCCAAACATGGCCGGTCGTTTACTCGAGACGTGTTAGAGTTATTGAACGCAAATTACCCAATCAGCGGAAAAACGCAAACCGCGATTTGTCTTCCCCCTTGGCCGGCAACAATTATTCGCAGGGCAAGCGTAAGCGAGGAATTCGGAGTTACATCCAGGCAAAGCAAGAACGTTGCTCTGTGCGTTGCAGAACTATTGTTACTATGGATGAATGGCATCAGCCACGCCGATGCTTTCGCTAAGGTCGCCACCGGGCAGTGCGTTAAGGCGATGATAAAATTATTATTATTATTATTATTATTATTATTATTATTATTATTATTATTATTATTATTATTATTATTATTATTATTATTATTATTATTATTATTATTATATTATTATTATTATTATTATTATTATTATTATTATTATTTAAAATAACTAAATTTGCATTGTAAATTTTTTGATCCGTGTCCGCACTTATGGCCTGCGTGATAAGATTAACAAGAAAAGTTAAATACAATAAGAAACAGAAATATTGAGAAAGCGCTAAAAGCGCTGAATAGCCCCCCAACGACACGGCAGTTTCTTTTTTTTTCTTATCTCAACTCACTATTTACACTGCGCAAACAGTGCGGCCCGTGTCGGCTTCGCAGTGCGATTACGACGATGGCGCGTGCTCGCTATTGTTTACCTACCGCTGTGCACCCGAGTGTCGTTCAAATCGCTTCAAGGAAGTACGCGAAAATACGCCAAGACAAGCAGCACACAACATTGACTCTTGGAAAAAATTGCCCACAGCTTCCCTCGGGGGAACACTGAGGAGGATGCGGAGCATATAATTGGTTAACGGGGTGTTAAAGTGCGACTTACTTGGGTCGACGGCTAAATTGGTTAACGTGGTTGTGAAATGGGGTGTTAAATTGCGACTTACTTGGGTCGATGGCTAAATTGGTTAACGTGGTTGTAGGAGGGGGTGTTAAATGAGTGAACACGTACACACGTATGCGAAAGGGCGGCGCTGGTCGAAGGGACGTCGATCATTGTGTTTGTGGATTCGTTGGAATTCATTTCACCGCGACCTTGGACGTCGACGCGCCGTACAAACCAACCGACGAGCGGCAACTGAGCGAGCGAGCGCCGACCTTGAGTATATATACAGCGCGACGGCGCATGCACTGTCAGCTGTCGAATGTTCGAGAAGGGGGAGAAGCGCAACGGCGCATGCGCGCGCGTCAGCTGCCGATGTTCTCGAAGCGTGACGGCGCATGCGCGCTACATTATACAGCTAGCGAATGTTCGTGAAGAGGAGAAGCGCACGCGGTGTGTAGAGGAGGAAGGGTGCACAGATGGTGGAGGAGTGAAGCGCGCGTGGTGTGTAGAGGAGGAAGGGATGCACAGATGGTGGAAGAAGGAGGAGGAAGCTTGCGGACGGCGCCGCACTACAAGCCTCGAGTATTAGATGCTCCGCATCTAAAAAATGATAAAAATTCACCGACGATTACGATACTTTTTAATGCAAATCTTGAGCTCGGATTATAGTGTTGTAGCAATGTCAACTTAATGTTCGGGCTTTGCACAAGGTATCCACCAGCTCATAAATAATAATTTTTATGAAGTAGCACTGCACCCATCACTGCGCCGTTACTCATCTTTCTGCGTATAAGCGAGGCATCCTCTGCACACATGTGAGAAATATATGTGCACGTTGCAGTTGGTGCATGTGGCTGACGAACATGAAGAATTACGGCTGAGCACTTCTCAGTGGGCGGGCAGCATTAAACCACACGCTTACAGCACTGTAAGCGTTGTGCGATGAGTGGTTGTAATTTTACTCTTCCGCCACGTTACATTACTCGTGTTAACGCGATTTCTTGTCCGACATGACGGCTGTATGGGGTGTTCTTCGCAAGTTTCATGCAAAAGGGTCCCTCTAAATACAAGGGCATCGCGCATTTTCACCACCATCGCAAATGCGGCTGCCGCGTCCTGGAGTCGATCCACTGACTTCCGGGTCAGCAGTCGAGTAGAACATGTTTTCCTGGACTGCTGGGATGCAGTCTTTTTCTGGGATGTTCTTCAAATGACTTTCAAAAAGGATCTGCCTCTCGATGCCTATGGCATCAGATTTCTACCAGTATCAAATGAAGAAGAAATACCTTTCGACCTAGTTATGTTACTGGGCCTGCACGGTATATGGCAATCTAGAATGGTGTTGCGCCATGCTGATGTTAATGCACGTCCGGTTAGGCAATACTTCTTTCAATCTGTCCGTTCGTTCGTGGAATCACAAAAGGTTCAACAAGAGGTGCCCGAATGGCTTGATCAAGTAGAAAGCCTTCTACAGATGAAGGAATTTTAAAAAGCTTGTTAAGTATAACGCTTTTTAGCTCTTTTCTTTGTTTCATGTTTCTCCTTTGTTCGATGTATATTTGTTTGTGAATGTTGTATGTACACAGGCAATAAAGAAAGAAAGAAAAAAAGAGTAGCTTAACCACGAGACCGGAGGGCGGTCGGTTGGAAGGATCATTATATATATTGAAAAGATAAAAAAAAACGAAGAGTGACCAGTCAACTGTTCTGCCTGTTGTGTAGTGCTTGTCCTCGTTGTTCTCTCAGTTAATTGAATACCATTTTGCACTTCAGCTGTAAAGAACTGTTGTGCATTGCGTTGTCTCTCACGGGTTATGGAGTGTTTCAATGCGTTCCGTTCGCTCTTTCTCGCCACGCGGTCAGCCCTGAGGCAAGAGAGCGGCAAATCTGTCTCGTATGGAGAAGGTGCATGGTTGCTCTCCTGCGCTGGAGCAAATCTACCGTCACGACAGCAGACGACGGGCGATGCACGCCGCTACGCTAAGGTGCCCAGCCTCTATAAAAGATGGCTTTCGCCTTTAAGTCGTCGTAGACGAACGAATAAGGGACCCCGAGAGCATTGTATTATCCGCAGTCACCGAAGAACATCACCCAAGTGAGGCAACCACTTGAGTGCGTCGTGTCGCAATGTTCTCGATTTCCTCAAGACGAGGTCGACAGGAGGAACGCTTCGAAATGCCGATAAACACTGTCTCGTTCGCTCAAGGATTCTACGCGTAATTCCTGGATTCGTTCGGTTACAAGTATTTGCACCCACTCCTCTACTTACCTTGGGTCTCACAAGGACAGCTACGGTGATGAAAAGAAAGCGACCGAACCGAAGGTGTCCCTGTAGCAATATCGTTATGAGACAATGTCCCACAAAAGCGGTTAGATAGGCGCGGAGAAAGACCACGTGATTTTGGGGTAGAGCACAGCACTCGTCCTCCATCTTGGCTTGCGCGTTGGTGCTGTGTAAATATATCTTCAAGCGCCTAGTTTCGCGTGTACTTTCACGTAACAATATTTATATATGTAGTTAGGTCAAGCGAATATGTTACGTCATCTCCCCCCTTTTTTTCTTGCCTCAATGTGACGTGTAATCTAATATTAATGCCACATCACTATACTTTGTAATACCGTAACAACCGTGTGTGCAATCTATCTTACTATTTGTAATCTAACTTCACTGCCACGAGTAACAAATGTGCGCGCATGAATCTATGTTGCATGTGAGTGACCGCGTTTTTGTTTGTCAATCTTGCTATCGATAATTTCCGCGAACTAATCTCCCTTAGGCGTGCTTATAAGGAAACCTACCTCACTGTACTTGTTACTTCGACAAAGTCTGGTCCACCAGGTGAAACGGTAGTGAAAATATGAAGTGCCAAACCAGTCTTTATATATATATATATATATATATATATATATATATATATATATATATATATCTATATATATATATATATATATATATATATATATATATATATATATATATATATATATATATATCAGCATCGCTCTATAGTGGTGCGTGAAGCCTGAGGGAAGAGCAAAGCTGGCTGGCCACCCTTGTTTCTCTTTATTTTGCTCGTTATTTCTTTCTTGCTGTCTTTTTTTCTATATTTCTTATTTCAGTTTTTTTTTTCCAACTTCTTTCTCACTCCGTCTACCTTTTTACGCCTTTATTCCTTTTATTTATCTCTACTTTCTCTTTCTTTCATCGCTTGCCTTCTCTTAATTTGAGACTCTCATTGAAGTGTTTCACGTGCTGCACGGCACCTAGCAGTTTTTTTTTTCGTTTAACCCTCTCAATTGACACACTCGGCAGTCGGGACTGCCCAATTCCTGTGGCGCATATCCACCTGAGAAGTTTTGCCGGACGGAGCAAAAGTCCCCAATAGCTTCAGCAGCTTCCTCTTTGAAAATAAGTACAGTGTATGCACATATTACCTCCATCAGAGCTTCAGCATGTGCCCCAAGTTTCCGCTCCTTGTGACTGTATACCGAAGTTATCACTGGTATTACTATTGAAGCAAGTAGTGCGAGGTATGTGCCCATTTGACTTTAACGTGTCAGTTTCTATATTCGTGTCAACGCTGCCACGGGGGCTTGAATATCTAGGTAAAGACAAAACTGCGCGAAACAAACACGGTCAATCAATCAATCAATCAATCAATCAATCAATCAATCAATCAATCAATCAATCAATTGATCGATCAATCAATCAATCAATCAATCAATGAATCAATTAATCAATCAATCAAATTTTCTAGTGATTGATAAGCACACATTGGTTACACAGGATTAGTCGAAGACCATTTAGCTGTCAGGTATATATTGAATAAGTACTATTTTTTTTTCTTACGCATTCGCCTAAAGCGACTAGAAAGTGAAAACCGTCTGGTAAGGCTATAAGTTTTACCGCGTTCTTCACATCGACGTCTGAATATTAGCAATAACCTTCTATAATGAATTCACTACTCGCTTAATTTGCTTTGATCATGATCACAGTCATTATTTCACTGACATGATTTAGCGGCGTATTCGGCATCAGCCCACTTTCGAGCAAGCGATGAGGTCACATGATGGCGTCGACACCTGACGCCGCATTAGGTGACATCATAGCAACGTCACCATGACGTCAGATAATGACATAATGAGATAACGATGGTCGTTTTCATGACCCGCGTTGACAACAGTAACAGTAACACGTTAGTGACACAATAGTGACCTGAGAGTATGACATGACATGCTGATGTTTCTCTACATGACTCGCGTTGGCGCCAACGGTCAGTTTTCGCGTTTTATGTGTAGTCTACAGTTATTTCATCGTAATAAGTAACAGTGCCAAGCATGCCCGCCACAACGGCATCGAAGTCCGCGCTGAAAACGTTCATTAGGCGACAGAAGAACGGAAACATGACGAAGCGCTATTTACGCTAACCAGTACTTGTTACGTTTGTGCTGACAATGCGACACTGATAACCAGGCAGTCGCCGGCGGACAGCGGACATTGTACGCACGGCTCTTCTGAGAGAAAAGAACTGAATATCTAATCTGCATAGCCCGCGCTGCACATAGCTCTTTTCAAAGAAGCTTAACCCGCTATCTCGTTTTTTCGCTATCGCATCGTGTGCGAAAACGTGTATCCCGCCGGCAATGGCCGATAGTTCGGGTTGCTCGTAGCACGCGTATTTTCAGCCACTTCAAATTTCTCGCTGTTATAGCCCGAGCACTTGTGTCAGCAAAGGCAAGCTCACCACTTTTTCCACGAGCGCAACTCCGTAATACGTTGGGGAAGGCAATATAGTACCTTACGTTAACGCTTTCAGACGCTTTGTACTCAATCACATATACGCCACCTGCTTTTGCTATAGTTCTGTTGACTAGTGGTTCAGAATTACATTGACCGTTTGACGATTTCAACCCACTGCATCCAAAATGTGCCTTCGTTGAATTTCATTTTGAGCTTAATATAGTTGTCACTCTGCCGAAGGCACTACCACATTCGATGAATATTTCGACGGTCGGTATATAAATGTCCTTCCATGCATACATTCATAAATTGTCACACAACATCACGAAGATTACCTCGAAACATGATGTTCAAATTATGTTCTCTGCACCATAGAATTGTCAGATATATGCGCAATGATAAGTAACAGTGGGCTTCCGCAGTCCACAACACATCATAGGAACAGAGGGTGCGGTAAATGTGGTGTATGAAATTCTCTCGAGT
The DNA here is from genome assembly GCA_013436015.1 of Rhipicephalus annulatus. Lineage (NCBI taxonomy): Eukaryota > Metazoa > Arthropoda > Arachnida > Ixodida > Ixodidae > Rhipicephalus > Rhipicephalus annulatus. The sequence goes on from WOVY01001871.1 coordinate 59,141, forward strand.
CGATACACCGGCCAAACAGGAAGGTGCTTCAGTGAGCACTCCTATATAGGAGCGTAACCTGAATGTTAGAAATAAGTTCGGAGGCTTTTTAGCGGAGCATCGCAACACGTGCAGCTTCTCGTCGGATTTTCCAGGTATACAAAATTTTTAAGGAAATAAAATGACAGAAAAAAGTGGGACGTTATTGAAGCTTTTTTTATTAAGAAATCATCTGACAACTGCGCAGGCACGTCTTCCCTTTTGTTGAATGCCGAAATCGAATGTCTTGATAGTCTTATTTAGTTTCATCAGTGTTTCTTTATTGTTTAATGCATTTCCTTTTCTTTTTCTTCTTGCGTGTTAATTAAAGATACAACTGGGTGCATTTTGATATTGCCGTCAATTCTATGTTGATAAGTGTCTATTTCTGAGCTTCGTTATTTTGTCACGTTAGCCTAATGGCTCTTTAAAACAAGGAAAGAGAAAATGACTCATGTTGAGCATGTAGCTTCCTCGATAAATCAAGTGTGATGACCATTTCCGTTTGCAAACTGATGGGTCAATTGTCAAGTTTATAGACGCATATAAGACCATCTTAGTGCAAAAGAAATCCAGATGTTAGTCAGCGCTCGTATTTGTTGCGTCTTCTCAGTCTATTGAGTCAGTCGCTCTGTGCCTTCCTATTCCTAATACATTTAGTGCTTTTTTTTTTCGAAGAAGCTTTAAGCAATGGCGCGGTTCTGTGACTGAACAACTGCTTGCAACGCAGAAGTCCTAGGTTCGATCACTGCTCGACTAGAAGATTTTGTATTATTTGTTTATTTGCATCTGTGTCTAACTTGCTTTCACGGATAATGCTGACTTTTTGCTCACAACCAACGACGCCGCGATTCCTGCGAAACGAGCTCGTCAACCCTATCGCATTAGTATCTGTACATGGCGCCCATGTCGTGCACTCACAGGCACAAGAGCATGGACACCTTAGTCACCGCTGCGACGCATAAGTATGTCGCACCCACACGTCAATATTGATCGCGAATGGAGGTTAACCTTCTCATCGAATAATATCTAACGGGTGACGCCTGCTACGATTACACCACACGCGCAAATAAAGATTACGCGATGACGTCGCAAGGGTGCGAATGATTCCAGGATCGGATAGAAGGAGCACAAGAGGCGCGAATCAAAGTGCATTGGTCCCACGTACATTCTCTGAAAATTTCCGCAAAGAGAATGCAGAGGAATTTCGTGGATACGGTTGCGCATGATACTGTTTTCGGCCTATTACGTTTTTCCCTTTTTTTTTTGTCTGGCCACGTTGGAAGTAATACATTTTCATGTCGTGAATTAATGCACTCATATTTTTTTTACCGAAATACGGTATGAGATGACAAAATTGGGTCTTGAGAAATATATCTAGAAATCTATACTTTTATTCTTCGGAAAATTAGCTTCTTTTAGGAGTGAAGCCCCTTATCGTGTCGGTGTGTGATGCCATCGTTTAAATCCATCATAAACGCGTATACGCCACAAGATTGGGTTAAATCTTGCCAATTTACTCTTTTATATACTGTGAATATTATGAGTTAAAGGTTCGTTCTTAATGCCGGAAAAGTTGCCTTGCCCCGGTGGTTTAGTGGCTAAGGTACTCGGTAGCTGACCCGCAGGTGACGGGTTCGAATCCCGGCTGCAGCGGCTGCATTTCCGATGGAGGCGGGAATGTTGTAGGCCCGTGTGCTCAGATTTGGGCGCGCGTTAAAGAACCCCAGGTGGTCGAAATTTCCGGGGCCCTACACTATGGCGTCTCTCGTAATCATATGGTTGTTTTGGGAGGTCAAACCCCACGTGTGAATCAATCAAACATATGTGAAATGATAATACGATGGTCGCGGGATCGAATGCCAACAGCAGCGGCCACATTTCGATGGAAGCTAAAATGTTTGAGACCCGCTTAATTTTCAAGCACACTTAAAGCACCACAGGTGGTCGCAATCGCCGCAGCCCTCCATTAATCACGAAGGACCATAATCATGATCAGCTCTCACAAGATGTGGGATAAGCTGGAGATATCGGTGTGAGAGGCTTCGTTCTGCAGTGGATCAAATATATAAAAAAACATGCCACGGACATGGTGAATGATGCAGTATATACGCGGTGATTCATATTTCTGGAGCCTTTTACTACGCGTCGTCTCTCACATATAATCACGTCATGGTTTACGACGTAAAATCCCAACAAGTGATTAACTGAACACGCTTGTCGCGCCTGTTTCCGGATCTCGTTCATTAGCAGTGCGGACAAGTAATCGCTATACGCCGCATGCCTGTTAAACACCTAGCTAGGTGTTTAACACCTAGCTAGCTAGCTCGTGTACACAACTGATGGGACGAGCAGGAGCTTTATGGAGTCCCATTAAACCACCTGAGTTCTTTTTTTTTCTTTTTTTAACATTCACGTAAATTTAAGCACACAGGCCTTCGCCACCATCGAAATTCGACCACCGTGATCTGGATCGAACCAGAGACTTCTAGCGGGTGCTATTTAACGCTCGTTCTGGCAAAAAACTTACGGCAATAAATGCATAAAAAATTATTTGCGCATAACTTGCCGCAAAAATCACCCCTGAAGTGATGTACGCGTTCCTCCGTGGTAAGTCTATCTTTCTGGTAGCGTCAAACAGGATATTCTTTCAAAGAAATCATGCCAGGAATTGAAATGTCTGTACCGTAGTAAACCGTGTTCTTAAATTGTCTCCCTCTCTTGTTTTTTTTTTCTCTCTTACTAATATTTTTTGGAAGGGTGAAAATCATCAACAGAACAAGAGAATGTGGTCGATAATCTAACGTTCTGCACATGTTGGGCATCGCTGGGACATGCCATGGAGGCAATAGGATTTTATAATAGCTCAATAGGGGAATCTGTGGCGCTTGTGTTTGTGGTAGCTGCAATGGACGACGCTTCCGTGTAGCATGTTGATTTGCACAAGCTTCATGCCTTTCGGCTCCACGTGGCTTGAAGCCGCCTTGTCACAAGATAAAGCTCATCCAATGTTCCACAGTTCCAGTTCAATATTTCGACCATTTTAGGTTAGGTGATTGAAATCAGCACCTGAAAGTAGACAACGAGCCATTGCTAAATCTGCTGCCTGCTTGAGCGAATCGGTTCACGATTAGAATAGAGTTACCAGCGCAAAAAGACGACACACATAAGAAGGAACAAACAGACACTTGATGTGACGCAGCAGCATACGACCGATACAACCGAATGAATCGGACCGACAATTAGGTGAAGGCTGGAGTCCCATATCAGCCTGACTACGCCCACTGCATGTGGGACAAACGCCTCTCCCATGTTCCGCCAATCAGCCCGTTCTTGTGTTTTCTGCTTCCACGCTATACCAACAAACAGCAAACTTCCTAATATCATCTTCCCACCCAACTTTCTGTCTCATTGATTGAGCACCCAAATCTGAAAACAAGGGCTTACAACATTTTCGCCTCCATCGAAAATGCAGCCGCCGCAACGGGGATTCGATCCCGCGACTTGCGGGTCAGTATATAACCGAGTAACTTAGCCACTAGACCACCGCGATGGGGCCAACTTTCTCTCTCTACCTCATGTGTTTGTCTTTTCTTGAAACCCAGTGAAGTTACGCGAAATTCGCAACGTGTGAAGTGTTTTCTGGCCAGCTGGTGATATTATCGCCGTATAAGCAGCTAGTGCTATAGGTTGCGTGAAAGTGGCGTCAGCTTGTTGGCGTACCGTTCAATGATGCAGAACCAGACGTGTGCTACAGATCTAGCTGTAAGTTTTCATTTCCTACAACATTTCCGCCTCCATCGAAAATGCAGCCGCCACAGCCAGGATACGTACTACACCTGACTAAACATAAGTACGACCCCCTGAGATTTTTCAATGTGCACCTAGGTTCCTTAACACGGACCTTTATCGCTTCGCCTACATCGAGGCTCAGCAGCCGGGTATGGGATCCCATCCCGTGACCTTGGAATCAGCAGTCGAGCAGAATAGCCACAGCGGTTTTCTTTCTTTCAAGCACTCATCACAGAGCTTTTGTCTCTCGCCGCACTTGGATGTAGCCTCGGAGGCTGCCAAACAAACAACGGCGCTAGATCGAGCGCCTGTTTCCTATTGGCTTGCAGGGCAAATGGCAGCGGATCAAGGTTAAAAAGCGAGCACGACCCTGGGGCGTCGCTCACAGCCACTGTCCACTTTTGTCACGTGGAAAGGCGACTGTACCTTGATCGTGGGCACTCAACGATTTCGCGAGCGATGTCAACGTGTCTTTACACAGTCCTGCTTGTCTGTCAGTATGAAGATGGATTTAGACAATCTGTAGACTGTATAAAAATAGATTTAAAGTGTCTATTGACGTTCTACAACTATGAGGGTGTAGCGGTCAACTCAACTCAATTTTGAAATACATATAAAGGATGTTTAGGAGCATGAAAACCGACAAGAATAGACGTGGTTGATGGCATCAACTTTTAAAAAGCGTCGAAAAAAAAAACTAGGTAGATCTCACGTACATTGGCAATCGATGTTATGTAAAGTATGCTGAGGGAAGGTGACTGTACGTGTTGTAATTTTTTTGTTGAATGAAGTTTACGAAATTACGCTAAATATATGTACAAATGTTCTACGCACAGACTTATGTTCAAGAGTCACATGAGTATACAGTTGTTTGCAGTTGAGTAACGATGTCAAAACAGCAAAGCGGGTGCCCTCTCACCCTCCCACACTAATTTTGGTCTAACCCAAAATAAGGAGGCGATCTCGAGAGCACCTAGGCGCAGGCGGTTAGACAGACAGACAGACAGACAGACAGACAGACAGACAGACAGACAGACAGACAGACAGACAGACAGACAGACAGACAGACAGACAGACAGACAGACAGACAGACAGACAGACAGACAGACAGACAGACAGACAGACAGACAGACAGACAGACAGACAGACAGACAGACAGACAGACAGACAGACAGACCGACAGACAGACAGACAGACAGACAGACAGACAGACAGACAGACAGACAGACAGACAGACAGACAGACAGACAGACAGACAGACAGACAGACAGACAGACAGACAGACAGACAGACAGACAGACAGACAGACAGACAGACGACAGACAGACAGACAGACAGACAGACAGACAGACAGACAGACGACAGACAGACAGACAGACAGACAGACAGACAGACAGACAGACAGACAGACAGACAGACAGACAGACAGACAGACAGACAGACAGACAGACAGACAGACAGACAGACAGACAGATAGATAGATAGATAGATAGATAGATAGATAGATAGATAGATAGATAGATAGATAGATAGATAGATAGATGCCTCAGCTTCACTCTTAAAACGCGATGCTGTGATCGGGCCCCGTGCAAATCGCCTATTCAATAGCCACCTTGGTTTCGCTCCTGGGTAACAGTGTTCTGCGAGGATACGAACGTTTATGAGGGCAACTTTGGACACTGCAAACTGTGCTATCGATAACAATCAATTACGTCTGAGCGGTTTGTAAAGGCTGAGGCTTTAAACCAGCCACTTTTCGAGAAACTCACATGTTTTAACGTGTACTGCGAATCTATATATATACTTTTTTACGCGCAATATTTGATTCTTTTCACTACGTGAGATTCGTAAAAGTTTACGAAGATGTGGGTTTATCAAGGTGTGCGTTTAACAAGGTGTGGTATTCAATGATTCATTACTTCATGCGCAAACTTTTCAGATATTTCCGGTGTTTCGTCCATTGTCTGAAAAATTGTGCATTGTAAAGATTTTCTTTGTTTTTTTTTGTCCCCAACATTTTTCAACACTGGCTTGGCTCCGTGATAGAACACATGCTTGCCACACGTAAGGCCTCCGTATTGTTCCAGCTTGAACCCAAGACCTTTATTATTTATTTGTCTACATATATATCTCGACTTTTGCAATCACCAACATTGAAGACTCTGCGAAACGACCTCTTTAATACGATCGCGTTATGCAAGTCGACATATGGATTCCGTGTGAAGGCGGCTGCGCTTTGATGGGTCTCTATATAACGTGCACCCGAATCAAAGCGCACGGGCTTGAAACATTTCCGCCTCCATTGAAAATGTGTTGTAGGCCCGTATACTCAGATTTGGGTGCACGTTAAAGAACCCCAGGTGGTCAAAATTTCCGGAGCCCTCCACTACGGCGTCTCTGATAATCAAATGGTGGTTTTGGGACGTTAAACCCCACAAATCAATCAATCCATTGAAAATGTGGCCGCCACGCCCTGGACTCCTTCCCGCGACTTTCGGGTTCACAGCCGTAACCACTAGACTACCGTGGTGGGCTGCCTTTTGATTGGTCATAATGCTAAGAAACTTCTTCGCATAAAATTAAACGCGAGGCTTCCATTTCACCCTGTAGTTCTAGGTGCACGTGTCGTCTTTGTCATCACTTTTTTGTGGCAGTAACTGTGGCGTGATGTTATCCGCACTTTCCAATCTGTGCTCGCGTTAAGGGATGCCCTTCAGTGGCGGTGGTATGATGGCTGACGTCACACAAAGGCGGTGAACCTTCACGCCCTTGGTCTCGCTTCATTCAGTCTTCGTTCCGTCGCTGCTAACGTATGTGCACACCTCACTCATTCACTAGCCTTCCGTACAGCCGTACCTGAGTGGGCCGCTGATAACGCTTTCGAGCCGTTCCACATAATGCATCTAAACAGCAAAAAAGAGCCCCGCCGCGGTGGTCTAGTGGCTAAAGTACTCGGCTGCTGACCCGCAGGTCGCGGGGTCAAATCCCGGCTGCAGCGGCTGCATTTCCGATGGTGGCGGAAAGGTTGTAGGCCCGTGTGCTCAAATTTGGGTGCACGTTAAAGAACCGCAGGTGGTCAAAATTTCCGGAGCCCTCCACTACGGCGTCTCTCATAATCAAATGGTGGTTTTGGGACGTTAAACCCCACAAATCAATCAATCAATCAATCAACAGCAAAAAAGATGCTCTCGAATCATCACTGCCAGCGTTTTGCTGTGTGATACGTACACTTTCAAGACGGTGTGCAATGAGTTCATGGCTCATCATTGGCACAATCCGCGTTCCGTGTTGATGTTCTCAGACAAATAATTTTTCTCTTCTTTCGTTTTTCCGTTCGTTTTTTGCGCAGTATAATATAGATAAATAACAGATTTAAATATATGAGCCATCCGAATCTTTAAAAGAATGTTTATAGCTTCCACGTCATGATATGGGTGTTTAGATCTGTGAAAACAACTTTTTCATAAGGTGTAAAAGTGTTAACGGTCACAGCTTGCTTATTCTTAAGGCGTAAAGGTGCTGAAGACTCAGTCAGATCTGACTGACCAGGGATGTGTCTATAACTAGCAGGAAAAGGAACGGAGGACAATTGGCAACAAAGCAGATAGTACAAGCGCTAAACTTCAACTGCACAATATGCTTTTGTAAAAAAAAAGGGCGAAAGCAGGGACATAAAATCCGTAAGATATAATCCTGGCGCCCCCAACGATGGATGCGCTGTCGCGCAAGAAAGCTGCGCCAGATGTGCCGTCTTGAATTTACGATCAGCGTATTTGTTCTTGGTCGAGGCTTTCCTTTGCGTGTACCGTCGCAGATCGTGGTGAGATGCGTCTACCGAAAGCGGGTAAATCCCGATATGAATATCTGCCACTCCTTCCACCACTCCACTCCACTTCATTCAACGCCACCAGGTTCGTTGTTTCATCATGGTCCACCAAGCAGAGCTGGCCGAAACATTTTGTGTCCATTTTGTTTGACATACGGTGTCTACACACGGATGCAGACATCCCCCTCAACCTCAGCCACGCTTCTGCACGAGCTACAGGTAAATGTTTTAGCTGTAAAGCCCAAATCTGCCCAAGCCACTTTCCTGGCTACGCCGCTGATGATTCTAGACGGTCGCTGACTTCGGCAGCTGAAGACTGATAAGCTACACTTTTATTCCCAGACAAACAACGCACCTGATTCACAAGTGCATCCGAGATACACGCAAACAATGTATATGCTGAGCAACAAATGTAAGCCCATCCAAAGTCGGTGTGAACGGCCAGAACGAAATGCGCTCGCGATACTTTCGCAATAATTAGGCGACTCGGCGTTTGCTAAACGTGGCGTAGCAGCGCCAAACTCAAAAGTGAAAGCATAACCTTGCCAAATTAAGCAATGATCTTATATAAAAAAAGCTAGCGTACAAGACGGAGTACGTTACAGAAAGGCACATGCACGCAGAGCGATATGCGCTTGCGACTCGATTGGAGCAGTCTTTTTTATTGTGGTCAGTTCTGTGGAATATCGCAAAGTATACAGGACAGGTTGGGAAAGGGAACTTGACAAGCACCCTTTTGTAGCAGAAAACTGCGAGAAAATTCATGCAATGTTCTCAAAAAGAAAGCTTCTTAGTCAACGGAAAAATTTGTCGTCGCCCGGGGATTGAAGCCTTTATGGCAGGGGCTCCGGAAATGAGGGGGGCAGTGGGGGCCGTCGTTCACACGGGTTAGAAACCAGGAAGGTCATGCCCTCCCCCCCCCCTATCAGCTGCTACGAGCAAAAACAGAGATATGTATTACCGCCCCTATATCCCTGTTCGCAAACATCGCCCCCACATTTCAGACATACTTCTGGAGCTCCTGCTTTACGGGGTGGTTGCTTTATCAGTTGAGCTAAGCGAAGTTCGGTCCTGGTCCCGGAATGGATTTTCGGCTTTGATCAATATGTGTTTTCTTGTGGCTTCTTGCTACAAACGGGTATTTGTTTATTTTTCTCTTTTTTTGGTCATTTTTATTGTTTCACTTACACTTTTTTTTCATATGAGCATGTCAGATTTAAGTTTTAGCGGATGAGACAAGCGCGCATCTATTTACGAAGAGGATCGGTGCAGCAATACAAAGCTGGTGTCGACATTGTTTCGTACATAAATATAAAGAAAATATTGGCACAGGTGCACGCTAAGAAAAAAAATAGTGTGTTACTTTGTTTTGGTAGTGCTGACATAATATGTTTTTTAAAGACAGATTGACGGAAAGGTGGAAGCCTGAAGAGAGGAAAAATTTATGAACATGAAGTGTTTACGGCAGCCTTGACAAGGTCGACTCCAGGGCTATCGAAGATTTTCCTTCTCTTTGCTGAAACACGCAATCTTTCGGCTTTTATGACTCGTTGAAGGGGGTATAACGATCTAGAAAGAGAGTTCATGGGCCTCCTTAGGAAAATGCCCGAAAATGGCAAATCAGGGCACGATAAAAAATAATAAATCTGTTTCTTAGTATACAAATGGAGTTCTGGTGTGACAGTTACCCAAGCGGGAAAATTAGGGGGACGTTGTACCGTACGAAAAGCCGCCGTTCTGGCTTCTAATGACTTTGGGACATTGAACGACATATCGCGCACTAATAGCAACGATTTGCACTATTGCACCTCCGCGAACGCTCTATACAATGAGTCATCAACGAGTGGTCAGTGCTATCCAGCCTGAAGATTTCTGCGAACGAGTGACCGGCTTGTGGTCAGCGTGGTGCAATCCGTCGCAATAGACACGACTGGTAATGTCCGTCACGTGTTTTCAGCAATGGTCACCCCTCCCCCCTTTCAATATTGTGGGACATAGATTCCAAGAAGTGAAGGCTCAGAGTGGCTGTGTGTTAGAGGCCGAAGGAGGGTAGGGGCAGAAGGGGGGAGGGGTGGTGGACACGACGTCTTTCAAAGCTCATCTGTATCGACAGTCTCTAGAGCAGGCGCGTGAGCGAAAATGCAGCGAAAAAAAAATAAAGAGGCCGATAAGGCTTATCAGACGCTGTGAGCAGAAGCAGCCGATGTCCATCGGAGAGACATCGATCCTGTCAAACGGTTCTCTCTTTCTCTCTCGCGTGCGGATGATGACACCGGCTTGCACCGGTCTGTCAGAGATAGTAACGGGAACCATCGACAGCCTCGTTCTTGTGCAACCCTCGTTCCCAGCTGTGACTCAGCTCAAAAAAGGGAGAAGAGAGATAGAGAGGGAAAGGACAGCGTGGTCACCATAAGAGGCTCGAAGCTCCCTGGGGCCCGCAGACATCCCACACTTTCGACGCCGCGAGTATACCGTGACAGACATACGAAGCCGGACCCGCTCTCCGCTACACGTCGAACGTCACGGAGTGTCCCGATTCACCCGCAGCAGTTCCTTCTACGCGCACGAGTCGTATCCTTTCTGTCCGTTTCCTGGTCACGCACGTGAATGACCCATACAGTCCCCAAGCAACAGTGGGAAGCTTCTGGTCAAAGCTGGGCGCCCGGCGTCACCTGCGCGCTGCTTCCGAGGCGCTGACACTCTGAACCGGGGCCCGCCACCAAGCCTGCTGCCCGACAGCGGTTCAGGTCAACGGCTCTGGTTCGTTTGAAGAAAAGCAACGCTATCACCTGATCTGCGAGAAAACTAAAGAAAGCAAAAAGGCAGCTCGCCCACCTCCACGAGGTCCACCTCTGCGACAGGAAGGACGCCCTGCGGCAAAGCACCCGGTGAGTGGTGATCGCCTCGTGGTTCTACCGTCTTCGTCTTCATTATGACAGTAGGGGGCGTAAAATTGTTACGCTTGTTGTTACGGTCTTTGCTGCGCCCTTTCCGCATAGATCTTTGTATTTCCGACTGCAGAAGCAACCTACTCACCATGATGATCTAGTCGTCATGGTGCTTGACCTAAGGTGGTGGGATAGAATCCCCGTTGAGGCGGCCGCATTTTCGATGAAGGTGACAGGGCTTGAGGCCAGTGCACTTAGATTTGGGTGCACGGTAAAAAACACCAGGTGGTAGAAATTTCCGGAGCTCTCCACTACGGTGTGTTTCGTGTTTCATATCGTGTTTTCGGGATGCAAAATCCCAGATATAACTGTTATAGACGCAGTAAAATGCAAGGCACTTGTTCTAGTTCGTTACATTCCTGTGCGCTAGCGGCTCCATTTTTGAGCTGTACTTACAAAAACTCACAGGTTCCATTGTGCGTTCATTCGCTCGAAAGTGAAAAAACATCTTTTTTTTTCTTTTCGAGAGCAGGGAGGTATGAGCTGTGACGTCACGTGCCACTGGCAAACGCGGTCGCCAATTTCTTTTCTTGAAATCACGCGCTGCCCGGTTTTGTTCGCTTCGCAAACGAGGGCGCTATACAACGGGATCACGTGGCGTTAACGTAACGCGAAGTCACGCCAGAAATCGTGACGCCATGATTACCTCACAAATTTTTGTTACATCTGAAATCATAATAATTTCACACGGTGACATCATCATGGGATGATTTTTGTCATCATTCATTCAAAACGGCGCGTGTAGGGTCACCACTGGGGGTCGTATTTCCAGTTTGATAATGCATTGAAAGCTTTCCCATTATTAGCGGTATTTAACGATCATGCATACTGGCATTTTAACGACACAATTGCAGAGACCAGTTGAGTGGACCTTGAAGCGTCCTTCGACACTGTGCTTTAGCCACCATATAGGGTCACTCATGTGGCCTGCCCCGAGTGCTTCGTTATCGCGAGGGCGCACTCGAACGTTAACCTGCGTACTCCACAACTGCGACTCGTTCTACTCATTGACAAGATAACGACCCGCCAGTGGGGCGGCCAAGGTTCGTTGACCAGTCGTCAAGGGAGCATCAGTCGCAGCGTTGGAGGATCGTGTAACAAATACAATATTGTCGCCATGACTATTATAAAAGCAATGTTAGGATTCATTACAGCCCCGGTTACAAAGTAAAACTCGCCACGCTGGTCTAGTAGTTAGGGTGCTCGAGTGCTGACCCGAACGTCGCAGGATCGAGTGCCAGTTCATGCGGCCGCATTTTAGACGGAGGGAAAGAGGCCCGTGTGCTTGGATCTGGTGGAGCCCTCCACTAGGGTGCACCGCATCATGACGTCGTGGTTTTGGGACATTGATTAGTATTACAAGCTAAGAATGAATGTAGGCTCCATTCTTCCCCGGACGGTCGGAGCAGATTTCCACAGCATGACAAATTCGTAAGCAGGGTGTGGGTGGTGAAGCCGACGCTTCAACAAGCATACTTGTCATGATGTAAAATGGCAGTTGCTTATTTACATTACGTCCAGCTGAATCACAAATTTCAAGTAGCTGACTTACCCATGAGGCACTTGCTCATGTTGATAGATTTAGGCCGAACACTTGAACTTCCTGGCAGACTTGAGCAAAGATTACGACTCCATGGCTTAGCCAAGCGTCTCGTTTCAACAAGGGACGACGAACATTTAATTCATGCTTGGCAATTGCTAAGCACGACTCTCTCGGGCACAGATAAATGGAAGGTGCGCCGTAGGCCGAGCTTGTGTGAATACTTGCGTTATGAGAGTAGTCAGCACTAGGCAATATGGGTTGAAGGTAGTTTTCCTCCACACTTGCTATTTTTACATAAAAGATGTCTGCTTCCAGCCCATGCGCGCCCGATAAGGGGACTACACTTCACGACTCGCATCCGTATCGCCGAATGGAATGGAGGCTGGCAGATCTGAAGAAGAAAGAGCGCTTTGAGCCACGCTAAACACCAGTGCCCGTTTATTTCTCAGAAAGCAAGAAGGTACTTTCCGAACAGGGTCACAAATCGTGCAAGGACGTCTGGTTTGACTAAGATAAAGAGTGTTCACTCTAATATCAAATAGATCCGTTTCACCTAATCAAAAGATCGATGAACCATTTGACACACTACTGCATCGTCTACGATTTGGTGCTGCATACACACCTCAATTATTATGCCGCATAAAAAGAAGGACATCCCCGCACTGCGATCATGTCGATGCGTCAGAGGAGCATATCCTTATAGAATGAACAACGGGCTCAACTGCCTTGACAGACGACCATTAAGATTGGCCAAGTACTTGGACCGTGGACGCATTGTAATAATCAAAGACGCGCAGTGAACGCCCCCCGGTATTTTTTTTATTGGACACAAGTTTAATGAACTGTCCTCAGTTGTTATTGCTCCTTGCCCTTATCTGTACGGACTCTATCCGCGATGTGATCACGCTATATAAACTGCACTATGCCGATATGTACTGTGCTCATTCATGCATTATAAGCCCTATAAGGTATATACGTACGTAGTGCCTCTGATTATCCTTTTTCTTCTTTTATTGTTAATTTTTAGTATTTTTTGTTTATCTCGTACATTACTGTCAGGATGTTGGTATAGCCAGCTCTTACGTATCCTACCTTCTCATATTTTGTCAAATATAAATAAAAAGAAGTGTGGTGGCGGCGCTTTCCTTGGCATTTTTTTTGTGCAATAAATATACTCTCGCAAAGGTAGAAATAAAATCAAGCATTGACGTTTCAGGCCCCGTACGGGTCCCTCGTTCACAATGAAGATGTTAGCATGAGCGTGCGGCTATTTATGCGTCAGGTGGCGCAGAGTGCGGGTGTACATCTCACGCAGATTGCCCTTCGTCCTGCTTATCTTGTGACTACTCGACTGAATTTAAAATGAGTCTGAAAGCAGACGGGCAGATGAATGTTTTTCCATTGCGATCATAGCTGCAGCGTCCCAGTCTTTTTTCTAGCTTGGTGAGTTTATTGCACAAGTATGACTCCTCGCCAGGCGATTGCTCGTCGAACCCTTGATTATTTCCTCCGCGTTGTGTGGTAGCGCTTCTGCAGTGTGACGTGTACTTACAAGGAAAAAAAAATAAAGAGAAAACGAGGAGACAGCGTCAAGAAAATGTTTTGAAATCCAGCCATTAAAAAAAATAGAATGTGGTGGATATTGTGACCCCCATACGGAGTACGAAGGAAAAAAAAAGGGGGGGGGGGTGTACATGTGGCGTCCGAGAAGGATGAACGCACCAAAAAAATAAATAAAATGAAACAGGAGCATTGTGGTAAGTGTGACACATACACGACGACCAAGAGGCTTCAGAAGAGGTTGACTTGTGGACGTGTTCCCCCCCACCCCTCCTTTTTTTTTGCCTCTATGGACGTATAGATCACTGCGAGGAACAGGACACATCTTAACGCAGCACTCGACTAAGCGGACACAAGAGGAGAAGGGGCAAACCACAGCGCTTCTTCTCTTGAGTCCACGTGTATAGTCGTGCGCTGTGTTAAAATACGTTCGAGTACTGCGACCAAACCTTCTTGACTGGGACTAAATGGCCCGGCTTTCAGTCTTCCAAATTTGAGATGACGCTAACACCGGACGAATGACAAAAGGGCAGCAACGCGAACACAGAAGGCGAAAACGGGCTCATCCACGAGCGCAGAATGCTTACAAAGACCACGTGCGCATTCGTCTCTGGTTTCTCACGTTGAAAAAGTGAGCGGAGAGTCGTCTACATACAGCAGGAAGACGTATACAAGCTTCGTTGGTAATGCGTCTCCCGAGTGAATATATCGTCGTAATAATCTTACCAGCAGAGCGTTGGTCCAGGACCCGAAAGCAAAAGTGATCATCATCATTTGCGTGGCGCTGCGCATCTTACACGTGAACCACCGTGCTTTGTTTTCACCCTCTTCACCTTCGTCTTCTTCTGCTTCGCTAACACAACACGCGCGCTGATTTCTCCGGCGTGGTCGGTAATAACCATGACGGGTGAGGGAACCAGTAAGCAGAAGGAGAGATGAAGAGAAATGCAGATATTCGTGGTGGTGAAAATACTTCGCGAGGTGGGTTCGAGCCCGCGTGCCCACAATTAAGGGGCGAGCGTCTTGAATGTGCAGGCAATGCTAGCAGAGAACAGCGTAGCCTTGTGTAGTATCGCATAGCAAGGGGGTGGAAAAGGAAGTTGAGGCTGAGGAAGGGTGAGAGTAAAGAAAATAAATAGAAATGAGAAATGGGGAGAAAGAAACAGAATAAAAAATAAAGAAATAGAGGGAGATAGAAAATCACGAAGAAAGAGGAATAACGCAAAAAGATATGAAGAGAGGGAGAAGGCGAAGGAAACTTAGGGAGAGAAAGATAAGGGTGGTGGGGGGGGGGCGAAAAAAACAAGTAAGCTAAGGAGAAACAAAAAAAGGCCACCAAGCTCTGCACTTTCTTCAGGCTTAGCCCGCAAAGCTAACTAACTTTTTTTTTCTTGGGAAAGAAAGATAGAAAGAAGAAGCGGCAGACAACCTTCAACCACTTGGGTATCTTTAACGTGCACTTCAAACGAAGTGTTTACGCGGCCCTCTAGCATTTCATCTCCACTGAAATGTTGCCGCCGGGACTCGATCCCACGACCTGCAGGTCAGCAGTCAGGCGCCATAACCACAAGGCCACGCCACGGCAGGTCAGAACAGTATGCATGCCTTGAAGTCGGTGATTACGCAATGTTTTTTTTTTTTCATTCAGCATCGCGGTTGCGTCACTCAGACACGTGCTTGGCGCACAGTATCGGCGAGGAATCCCCAGGAGTTGCGGCCTTCGTCGCGCGGTCTCCTAAGCAAAACTGCAAAACGCCAAGTGTGCACTCACACGCTTCTCTCAACGTTTGCGTAAGTGTGAATCGTGTCGGCAAGGAAGAAACCTTTACGACTCATTTCACTCGGTGAAAACAACCATTACCGTGCACTCCTCGTTTCGGGCGGCCGGCGCCTGCTCCTGTTTTACTGCTCGGCCCGAGGCGCTTGAGAAATGCCGCGGATTCTCGGCTTCACCGGAGGCAATAATGTGTTCAACGGAAACGAGCTCGGACAACAAGGCTCTTAATCTTCTCGGGAAAAAAAAAAAGCCAAGTCACGCGCGGGAAAAGAGAGCGCGAGATCAGAGCAAAAATTACGTCGCGATTTCCAAAGCGCACTCCTGCGCGTGCAGTTATTCAGGAAACGCGTTTCATAGCAACTCGCTACTCGTAAAGGCAGGCCAGTAGCCAGGAGGTGGGGCCGGGACACCCCTTTCCCGAATATCGGTAAGGATATAGGTGTTTCCCAGCAGGGAACACGTTTTTCTCGCGCCAAATACAAAAACACATGCGAGAAGGAGCGACCTCCAGTTCAGCAAATCGGCACCCCCCCCCCCCACCACACACACAAAAAGAACCTGGCTATGGGCCTGCTTTAAGCTATATATTTATTTCTTCCTCAAAGTAACACAAGTTTGACCGCGTAGTGGGCTAGTAAGCCTTGAGTGCGTATCCACCTCGTATATACACAAATAGCTGTGCGGGTATTTGTGTGGCTTAATTCTCCCAAATATTTCTCTTATGCATTTGTCTATACAACTCCAAGATCAATCAATCAATCAATCAATCAACCAATTAGTCAACCATTCAATCAATGCTTATTGAATAGGTTAAAACAAAAATGGTTACATAAATATTTGGACTATTAACCTGCGCAGTTAATTTAGAGTCAATGAGTACCGTTTTAAAGTACAATTTTTAAGTACAATAAGTAGAATTTTGTCTGTCACCTATTTCAATGATGCATGACTCAATAATTCAGTACGTTATGTTGGGCTAGTTGGTACATATTAGGCTGAAATACGTGGCGCAAGGTTGCCAAAGAGAAGAACGATCTTCTTTTTCTCTTTGGCAACCTTGAACTACATATTTCAGCTCAATAATTCATGCAGTCTCAATTCCATCGTTCGGACAGCTGGTCAGGGATCATTCATTCATTCATTCATTCATTCATTCGGTGGGTCGGTCAGTCGATGAAACAGAAATCAGCGTCAGTCGTGTTCATTAGTGGTTCTACGTTTTTTTCTTTCGAGGACATCTGCCTGAGGTGACAGCCGACTGAGCCTGGCGACCCGCCCTCACACATGCAACTACTTCGCGATCACGCGCGCAGCGACCTTTTTCCGTGTTTACGCAATGTTGGTCAGTCGTAACGACGGTTCCGTACCGTTATCAGCTGCATACGCTCAACATGCGTACGGAGCGTGGTGCTTGCTCGCCGTCATAACAGTGACAACGTATGCGCAACGCGAGGAAAGCCTTTACGCCCGTCTTGTCACATTCGTCTACTGCGCACGCACTCCGTGAATTGTAAGCAGCAATGTTTAATAACAAACTGGGACTATGTTTGCAAACACGGGCTCTGTTGTCAACCCAGCTGGAACTATCTTTACAAAAAATAGGCTTTGTTGTCACAAGATTAAAGAAAAACGAAAACCTTACAGTCTTTTATGCTCTGCTCCGCCGCGGTGGTCTAGTGGCTAAGGTACTCGGCGGCTGACCCGCAGGTCGCGGGTTCGAATCCCGGCTGCGGCGGCTGCATTTCCGATGGAGGCGAAAATGCTGTAGGCCCGTGTGCTCAGATTTGAGTGCACGTTAAAGAACCCCAGGTGGTCGAAATTTCCGGAGCCCTCCACTACGACGTCTCTCATATGGGGGTTTTGGGACATTAAACCTTACATATCAATCACCAATCAATCATATTTTATGCTCTAACCTAAGATGGCTTGTGTTCACTATGAGTGTATGAAACACTCGCCCCAAACAATCTTTATGCCACTTATTGTTTCAACTATGTCTCCTTGTAACTGCCCACCTGCTTGGACCTATGGGTCTGCAGTATGTAATAAATAAATAAATAAACAAACAAATAAATAAATAAATAAATAAATAAATAAATAAATAAATAAATAAATAATGGCGACAGCTATCTTTTGCTTCTAAGCCGATTGCCCCTACCCCTACCGAAAGCTTCCTACACTTAGTGTGGTTTTTGACAGCCTCCGTGATCAGCCCACTATTCACCAAGTTTTCGCGTTCAACTCTTGAAGGCAAATCACAAGTATTCTCCAAGTTTTGACGCGACTGCGTTAAACAGAAATTCCGGCGTCGGCGTCATTGGTTGCGAGTAAGAAATCGTTTTTGCCCGTGACCGAAAAATTGAGAAAGACGCAAATAAAATAAATAATAAAAATCTTCGGTCCGAGTGGGAATCGAACGGATCCGACTGCGTGGCAAGCATTTGATAAATACCGCAAAGTAAAGGCAATGCTCGAAACCGACTCGGAAAGGAAACAGAACGTGAGTGTCACGCAGTTGAAGGACTCCTCAACGCGTGTAGTACTGCGTGGTAGAAGGCGTAG
The DNA here is from genome assembly GCA_013436015.1 of Rhipicephalus annulatus. Taxonomy (NCBI): domain Eukaryota; kingdom Metazoa; phylum Arthropoda; class Arachnida; order Ixodida; family Ixodidae; genus Rhipicephalus; species Rhipicephalus annulatus. The sequence goes on from WOVY01001871.1 coordinate 77,167, forward strand.
AATCGCGCCAGGCATCAAAACAAGTAAATTGCGCAATGACAGGGTTTTACCCCATGGACGAGTGGGCACTCGCTGTTTCGTAAAAGGAACAAATATGGCGCAGTGGTCACTCAACATTTGTACTTGCAGTAGACATTCTAGGACAGTTTGAAACGGCCTATGTTACGCCCACCGTCGTTCGTTTCCATAAAACACGGTTGAGGCCTGCACCAGGAACCGAAGACAGAGTAGTAAATGAGAAGGTGTCCTCTTGGGCGGAACAGTGGGTTCTCTGCTGCTGACCCGAAGGTCGCAGGTTCGACCCCGGCCGCTGAGGTCGCATTAAGGAGGAGGCGAACCGCGTGCATTGTGAAATGTCAGTGCACGTTAAAAAAACACCAAATGGTCGAAATTTTCAGAGCCCTCCACTGCGGCGTCTCTCAGAATGACATCGTGGTTTTGGGACGCAGAACCCCAGATATTATTTGAGAGCTTTTGAATAACGTACGCAAAGCTTTGCGTGAGCGTTTCACGCCGTCGCACACGCTGAGCGCTTGCGCGTTTCCGTTAAGGGATGAAAACGCAACGCCCGCTAACTTAGCGTACGCTATTCAAAGACTCCCTTATTATTATTAGCAATTGAGGAGCACACAGGGCTTGGTTACGCTATCACGTTCAATTCTTGAAGACGAACCTGCAGCATCCTCCAATTTTTTTTTATTTCAAGAATCTCGATACGGAGAGAATGTTCGTAATTTTCAGCGCTGTCGCGTCGAAGAGCAATGCGCAGTATCAGTGGCGGCGTTGGCAGGAAACATGCGGGCCGTCCGGTTTCGCCCGGAAGCCGCAGAAGACGACGCCGTGGCCCTGAAAGACGCTTTAGTGCAGCACGGGACACGCGCAACGGTCGTAACACCGTCGCAACCGCCGTCGTAAAAAGAAAGCCAAGAGTCACCCCGACTAAGGGCGGCGCGTCCTGCGTTGTCAACGCACACGCACGGTGCACATGTCCGCGCATCCTGCCTCATACAAGCAGGGTCACATACGTCCGTTCTGCTTCCATGGTACACACCTTTGTCATGGCGAAGCTATCTTAGCCTACCCTTCTCCGTGGTAGTAGTAGTAGTAGTAGTAGTAGTAGTAGTAGTAGTAGTAGTAGTAGTAGTGCATCCAAACTTTTAAAACGGTACTAAAGCGTAGTAGCTGCATCATTTAATACCCCCATGACCAGCGTTACTAGTTTATTCTAGTAACGTTGCCCATGACACGTTTTTTTATTTTTTTATTTACATACCCTAAGGACCCGGGAGGGCATTACATAGGGGGGGGGGGGAGGATTAGGAAGATTTTCAACATGTGTAAGATACATTAAATGATCAGAAGCATCATTATATAAAGCTTTACTGGAAAAGAACGGAAGAAAAGAGTACACACAACAGTGGTGATAAGGATAATAAAAAACATATATATAAACTCTGCAGAAGACAAGGTACGTTATTAAAAATACAATAGGCTCCAGGTAACAAATGTAGGCGAGAATAACGCACACAAAAATATTCAGGTAATTCACATACACAACACCACCGCATAACTACATTAATCGATTGGAACTTCTAAGAACATTTTTACCGCTTTCAGAAAGGATGATGGTTCTGTTAGAGTGGCTACATCACCTGGCAAGGAATTCCAGTTGGTTATTGACAGGGCTAAGGGCGAGTTTTGGTATTTTTTTGTTCTCGGGAAGATGGTATTTATTACCTTTCGCCTACGTTTTCTCCTTGAGAGGTAGTAAATACGGCCTTTAATCTTCTCGCACATGTAACAGTTCACTATTAAAAACTGGTAGTAAATAAGTAACCGTGGCGTTTACTACCCCGTTGAACACGTTCACCAACTTGGTTGGTAACAACATTATTGGTAGTCCGAGCCGACGAAGCCTTGGGTCTCCAGCGTTGGGACGTCGAAGCATTTAATCACCACCGCCTCGTGGGCCTGCTGTACAACCCTAAATTAATGGCATTTTCTCCTTGAGAAGTAATAAGTATGGTCGTTACTAATTACTTTGGTGCTATCACGTTCATTGCTTCGGCTTTGTGACAAAGCTGTGACTTTTTTGTTAAATGCGAAGCATTTCTTAGCGAACTTCGGTGACTTTGCGCGTATCTATCTATCTATCTATCTATCTATCTATCTATCTATCTATCTATCTATCTATCTATCTATCTATCTATCTATCTATCTATCTATCTATCTATCTATCTATCTATCTATCTATCTATCTATCTATCTATCTATCTATCTATCTATCAATCTATCAATCTATCAATCTATCTATCTATCTATCTATCTATCTATCTATCTATCTATCTATCTATCTATCTATCTATCTATCTATCTATCTATCTATCTATCTATCTATCTATCTATCTATCTATCTACTATCTATCTATCTATCTATCTAGTCATTGTGCGCGCGATAACGAGCAAGCCTAGATTCCGCAGCATTAGCAGATCCCACCTGTGCACCCAATCTTCTCCACTTACACAGGGACGAATCTCACACGTTTAAAACATAATATTGCTCTCACTATCGTTATCACTACCTTGGTGCACATGTCGTTATTGCACAGCATGTTCCAGGTTGCCTCATAGAAGCACCTTTTTAACTTTTTTTCTACGTGACAGCATTGGAAAGCTCGGTTTTGCAGAAATTCCAGCATCGGCATCGGTGTAGGCCTGAGCGTTGTTGGCTGTAAAAAAATTTTTATCATCTTACCCGTAACCCCCCCAAAAAAAGATGCACATGAAATCAATAATAAAAAAAATAGTTCAAGTGAGGCTCGAACTGAGGCCATTGGTTTGGCAAGCAGGTGTTCTACCAAAAAAGCCACACATTTTTCTTTGTTGAAAAACCGCAATATTTGTTCGAAGTGCTTTGAAAAAAAAATAGACACTATCAATTCCATGTAGTACATTGAAAGAGTCTTAACAGACTATATATTGCGTGGCAAAAGCGTAGAATCACATCAGGCGTCAAAAGATGTGAATCGACAAACGAGTGAGTGTTATAAAGGTCCACTCAATAATGTTTTCAGGTGTATTTGATCATTACACGCAGAATAACCGTCAACAATGTGAACGGCTGAGTTAGGTTAGCCTGTTTCTCTCCGGAGGCATGGTAGGCCCTTCGCTGATTCGCAAACAGAATAATTATGGCGTATTGGGGACTTAACAACTCAGTAGACATTCTTGGATAGTTTCAAAGGGGCAATGTTAGGCGGACAGTCGTCCTTGAGGCACAGAGAACCGAAGGCAAGCTAGCAGTTGAGACGACGATGTGCATGTGGCCCGATCAAGCTATCGCGTTCTACTCTTGAAGACTTTGTCTTTGTTTTTTGTTTGCTTGAATGCTATGCTCCCAAGGCGAGTTGTAGTGAACATACGTCTTTAGGACGTCTAGGGGCGGCAAAAGGCATCGTCTTCTGCTCCGGCCTCCCCCGAATGCTTTCTGCTCCCGTCGCATGTTCCTGATTGTGATGTAAATGTGCCCTCACAGACACATCATAATTATCACTAATACCGTCCCCTACAATTTCTTTGGTTTTCTTGTCTGTCTATTCTCGTTAATGTGGTGCTTAATAAAGAAAAACAAGCCCATAATATTACCCTTTTTTGTTCTATTTTTAAAGGGAGACATTTGCGGGCCAAGTCGAGACTCTACGAAAGGAGTCACACACACTCCTTTTTTTTTTTCCTTAGAATGTATACCGGATCGTGGACGCGCCACAGGAAACGTGTGGCAATTCACAAACACTGATCGCGCAATCGTTGTACGCGCGTGTATTAGCGTCGCTCCCCTGCACGTACTACGCGATTTTCCTCCTCCCCCGCTTACGCTCTCGCTCGAATAAAATGCACAATGCGCCAACACGTGTCGCCATTTCAAGGTTCGGTTCTTATTCAGCTGCTAGCAGCTGAAACTGGCGCGTTTTTTTGTTTTTTTTGTTTTTTTTTCTCGTGGTGGTGCATTGCGAGTCTCGTGATAGATGTGTGCTCTGCACATCGGCGCGACAAATTTTCAAGCGTGCTGTTAAGCTCACGTTGGTGCGCGCTCTGTTGTTTACAACTCGTAAATAACGGGCGAACAAGGTGGAACCCTACCAGTGCGGCGTTGAGGACCACGTGACACGGTGAGTACACCCGATAAATTTACGAAGCGATCGATGCGTGATCAATTCACAATCACTCTATTCATTGGGGATTACGCTGTCGAAAACTGTGAAAGCGAGTATTTTCGGCTTTCGCGAGAGTTCCGATTATTAGTGAATGAATTTTATATCGCACGGGTGGGAAAATCTGGTGGCCGTCATGCGTATCATTGAATACTATTTCAGGTTTCTGGTCCCAAAACCACGCCATGATTATGACAAACGCTGTAATGGAGGGCTGGAAAAATTCTCATTGCCTGGTGTTCTTTAACGCGCACCTAAATCTAAGCAGATGGGCCTCAAGGGTCTCCGCTTCCATCGAAATTGGTGCCGCCGAGGCCGGGATTTGATCCCGCGATCTTTGTTCGTGAGACGTAGAACAACGTGATCACCAGCCCACCATGGCAAGTATGCAGACACCATGATCAGTAGAAAACGTCGTGTGACACCAAAGTGGGAAAAATTGAGTGTTGTGAAGTCCTATAACCCAAGGTATATAATAACTGTTGGAGTTCAACATTCCAAACCATATATATTATATACTCATGAGGGGCGATTTGTTGAAGGCTCTCTGAAATTTCGACCCCTTAAGAATTTCTATAAATCCAAATACATGAACCTGAAGCATTTTTGCCGCCATCAGAAATGTGGTATGCCACGGCCGCAAGTACAAGGTGTGGAGGTCAATTAAGTTGAGAATTTAGGTAGGCTGAAATGGATCAAGGTGTGGATTAAGGTGCGGACCTTACATGAGTCTCCCAAACAGAGTTGGCTATAAAATCGTCTTAGAATTAATTGTAATCTACACAGAAACCCTTCACAGACAAAGATGCAGGAATGTGCACATTGAAACTGACATCATGTGACGATTGAGAGCGTGTACATTACGTCACAGGAGGAGCTTCCGGACATACATGATACCGCATTTAACTGGTACAACAACGTCCATCCAGCATACTCTCTGCCGAGGTTTACCCTGTTTTAATGTGTTAAAGACACAGCCTTAACGTCGCCGACCTCTGTGCTTTGAGTAACGACAAAACCCGCGTGCGTTGTGCTGATAAAAATGGTGTGACGTTACGAACCCGTAGCTTCTCACCGCGGGATGGTACAACCACATCACAGATTTAAATATGTGTATGCAATCAATTTATAGCAATACGAGCAACAAAAATAAGTGAACAGGAATATTCAACAGCCATAAAAAGAAATGTAAATCGCTCATAAAATGAAACTTTTTGTTGTACTAGGCAATGCGCCGTGTAAGCGATAAAGCGCACACAATCGGTACATGACCGATGCTTCAGTGTGATGAAAGGCATATTTGAAACATTAAAGAAACAACGCGAACAGGATGACATAATTAGCCGCTTAATCAATGTTATTCACCTGCATTTCGAAAAAAAAAAAGAAAAACACTGAGCGTGAATGTGCAGCTGCGGCGGCCTTACATTTACAGCACTACCTCTTGCTCCTGAAACGTACTCTAGCGATTATAGATGCAAGTAGGATAATGTTTGCATTCATACATTAATAATTCATTCATTCATTTTAATTGAAAAATAACAAAAACAACTTAGACCGACACGTTTCCTAAATAAATGAATGAACTAATATGATTGCAGAATGAATGAATGAATGAATGAAATAATGAATTAATTAATGAATGAATGAATGGTGTAGGAGCTTTCATCGTACACTTTTCTTCACAAAATTACTGGTTTGCATCAAACATTACTTCATACGACCGTATAAAGTTGAAGCCAAAGGTTACAAATACTTCACCTCTATAGTTTTACATTTTACCAACCCGCCAACGTATCGGAAAAAAAGAAATAAAACAAAAAAAATCTTGATATCATGTCCCATTACGCACGTGCATAACAAGCCATGTCAAAGAGAAGAAATAATATGGCACATTCGCCCCATATCCAGTAATAACCTACGAGCACACGTGAATTATTCTCATAAACTATGAAAATAAGAGATGGTTGGATACGCGGCATATACATCATCAGATTTTTCGCCAAGGTTATTCATTTATTTTTTGCTCTAATCCCAATAAATACCGTTTCTGGGATCACAGCTGTTGGCGAAGCAAATGCTGCGGCACGTAAATTAAGAGTGATAATTATTCGTGATAGCAGACCTTTTCATTATTCGTAAATTCGCTTTTCTGCACTGCATGTCTGCTCAAGAAATGGCGGCACCTTCAGTGCTCCAAGCGTATACGTGGTGTTAATTTAACGTGGTGGGGCTTGTCTGGGCTAATATCAAGAGAGCCGGCTCTACATTTTCCAGGTCATTGCGTTAGCGAACCATGCTTAAACAAGCTATTTGCAGTAAGTGACTGGTCCACCATTAGCTGTTCAAACTGCATAGCAGGAAAGCTAACGTTACAATTTTAAAAATAGCCTATTAGGAGTAATTCTAACGATAGGATTATCGTCAATTTAGTGTGTAAGAAATGCTTCTGCACGTGGACACGGTGTTTCGCAAGTGCTCTGCAGTGTTTGCAATGGAGATCAGCGCAACTAAAAACAAAATAAAACAGAAAACAATTTATGGAGCTGCTCGTGTGAAACTTGTAAAGTCAGTTGCTCCCGTATCAGTTACAAAGCAAGTCAAGGACAAGATCACACTTAGTGCTCGGACATCCTGCGTTTTCGAATCACGGAGCAAATATTGTAATGGCGAGAAAGCATGCGCTCCAAGAAAAAAAAATGGCAGCATATCCACGGAGTGAATGATGGAGAGTGGGGCGAAGCATCCGTCCGTCCATTCGTTCTTGCTTCCGTTCATCCATGCGTCCGCTGAGGGACCGTCCGTGCGTCCATTCGCCCGTCCGTGTGTGTGTCTGTTCGTGCGTCCGCACGTCCATCTGTGCGTCCATTCCTGCGTTCGTCCATGCATCCGCCCGTGCGTCCGTCCATGCGTCCATACGTCGGTGCAGCCATCCATGAATCCGTCCATGGATTTGTCTGTGTGCCCGTTCGTCCATCTATTCAACACTCCAAGTACCACCATCTCGCATCTTTTCATCATATATTCCGCGTATAGAAGCACCGCCATCCAGCGGACATTCCATGGACTAAACGAGACGTGGCACACGCACACTTTCTTACGGTTTAAGCTTCGTGTCTACTTCCCACCTTTAACCACCTCGAGTTCATGGTATACAGTATAGCCACTGTATTCATGGCACTGCGGCTCAACGCTCGCTAAACCTTTCTAAAACTAAGGAGGTTACACCCAGCGAGTATAACGTAGCAACCCGTTCTTGTCAGATAGTGCTCAATGTACATGCTAAAGGCTGCTAATGGGTATCCCAGCGTGCGCGTTAACTAAAAGCCGAATGCTCCTGTCTCTTATTTCCGCTTAGCAGCCAATGGCATGTACATTAAGCACTATCTTTTATTGTTCAACAACGCACAGAAGAAATATCTAGCCAGCACCACCGTAGAGGTCAAAATGTTATACTCGTTACACGCTACAATGGCTACGAGGGACGAACAGGTGCCGTTAAAAAAGGCTTCGCCCCTAAAGGATCACCGCCCAAGCTCTCCGTACAAGTGGTTAACCAGCGAAAGCGGGAGTGTTTGACCCCGGTGTTCAGCATATCGAGTTCAAACCGACGCTGCCCTGCAGTTTTTACAATTATTGGTTACATGTCTTTGCTTCCTAATAGGTTAGACCACAGTGTTCATTTCACATGCAACACATTTTGCCTCGCATTACACGGTCGTGGAAGAGCGTAATGAGCGATTAAATGCGCTTCGCAATGCCTTAATCACAGTGGTTGTTCTCGAACCGCAGGCGGTCACAGACGTGGCAGCCGAAGCCCAAGTGCCACTCGAGAAACTCCCACCGAAAGCGGGCGTTCGCTCCGGCGAACGTGCTCCTGCAATCATCACCTGTAAAGTTACTGGATATGCTACCTTGAAGTAGCACATATACAGTAACTCTAATCACCTTCACAGCGCAACGCCACGTTGTTGCAAGCGCTTCATATCGTGAGCCAACTCACAACTCAGCCAATGGCGCCTGCTTGGGCGCGACGCTGAGAATGACGTAACTGATAACGCAGCCAATGGAGACCGCTCGCGACACACCCGGTCTTTCGTTTCTTTCGGTCATTTACGGCTTTCACTGTAAATGACTCGCATGCTTCCTCGTGCACTCACATAAGACGACTGGAAGGCGAGAGCCGCCTTCTTTTTCTGCTCAGTCTATGTATTGCTGCTACCACGCCCCCTTACGAAATCTCTCCGCATATAACGTGGTTTTCTGTTGCCTCCAAGATCAGGGGCACCTCGCTTGGTTGCCTCCGTCATCGACACTTTTGACAAAGCTACGGTGTTGTGCGATGACGTAAGGTGACGTCGTCAACCATTACATATTTTGGTGATACTGTGAGGTCACGGTGACGTCATCGTGCGATTTCCTTGCATCGCTCGTATTGACGCCTCTGACGGGAAACGTCGACGCAGTACGCCGGCAAATTTTTCTTGTTTGATGAGGCGTCTAAGACTTTCTTCTTAAAGAAGCACTAAAGAGGAACAATGAGTTGCTTTAGATGAATAAATTGTACTTTGAGAATTCTAATGTCGTAAGTTTCACTGTCATAAGTTCATTATGTAACCATAACCTTCGCGGGTAACGAAGAAATACCACAATGCATTTTTGTGTGTGTGTGTTTTCGCGACATTGGCTCGATTAAAATTTCTGAGACTTCGTATGCTAGCTCTATGGCACCCATAGATAATAATTGACTTAAATTTTATCAATTAGAAGCTACGTAGGAACCCGCAGGCGTCTTCAAAATCTAAAAGTGGCAATCTCAAATTGACTTCTCCACGCGCAGCTTCTTTTGGAACGTTTCCTTTGTTACCAGAAGTCATGTCGCAGTAAAAGGGGTGTTTTTGTGATTGGGAAATTGTACTGCACTAATACGCGAAAAGCGCTTTCCTCTTTAGTGCCCCTTTAATAAGTGATTTTGACGCGCGGATTCTTGCTGCTACAATATTTTATCATCGGGTTTCATCTGCAAACTTGTTAACGCCGAGCGGCGCAGACCACAGCGCACCATTTTGGAAGCTTCGCTGTCGCTTCAGGTTGTTCAGATTAAGATTACGCATAGGACACGAGAATTAAGCCAAATTTGCTCGAAAGTTTACGCGGGTACAGTGATAATGCTGGTGATTCGACTAACGGGTGTTATTTGACGTGCACTCGGTGCACCGGCCACCGTAGCAGTTCGCCTTTATTCGAACGCGACCGCCGCAGATGGTGGGATCGAACTCCTGGCCTTCCGGTCAGCAAGCGAACATCGTAAGCCCTAGACCACACTGGTGGACAGGGCATAGCTTGAATGACAAACTATAAAAATTGAAAGCAGAGCTTCCCGGTATATGAAAAAATAACATATTATCAAAGTTCACATTACAAGCGAACAAAAAGAAAGATCCCGCGCTCCTGAATCTCTAAACGTTAAAAAAAAAAGGAAAGCGATTCCGTGAAACACCTGGTGCCATATTTCGCTTTCAGTCAACAGGAAACACGAGAGGAGTGTGCTTGTTTCCAGCACGAGATTTTATCGCATGCATACCGTTCAGAGAAAAATGAAAGCACCCAAGGAAGGTCGAGCGTTTCATTTCGAGCGCTCAGCTAAAGGCTATCGTCTTGCGCTGCATGATTTGTCGCAGCGAAGCCAGGATTATTCTTTGGCGGAACGATGGTGAGCGATTGGGGCTTATTGCTTTCAATAAAAGGCCTCATTCAAGTTTTTTGTGTGCTGTGGGTGCTATAAAACATATTTAAAGAGACAGAGGGGAAATGGGGCTCCTGGTAATTGCTTAAACCTTCATTAACCAATGCGGGTGGGGTCCTTCGTCCAGTGCCCCGCTAGCTGTACACATTGAGCTTTTCAGAGGAAAGAAAAAAACACCGCCATGCTGAGCTGTGCATAGGGGTTAGCGAAGGCCGACATCACAGTCTCAGCAGTGCGTGATTATTTTGGAGGGGAAGGTTCGGTTTGTTTAGCGCATCCTGGAGAGGACTATGCCCGAGAGGTGTGGTAATGTGTTGGTTCTTGAGAGCACATAATCTGCCCCAACAGGGCGCGAGGGTTAGCTGTATGTGACGTATACGTCTGTCAACGTTGGTATGCCTCCGCACCCGGGCATGCACTCGTCCCGACATTTGGAGGGGTTTATCTTAGAAAGTGTGCGTGCAGGTCGGGGCTGTGCTCGAGGCTCAAAATCTGGATCTTGACACACCATGACACTATATATCTCGCCCGAAACTGATCAGTGCGCAATCTAGAGAATGGCACCGGCTGTAGACGAGCACGTATGGTTACGTGAGATGCCGTATAGAGGAGTGCTGCACAAATATGGGCCACCTGCAACTAAACCTAAGCGCACAAGTGCTCTTGCATTTCACGGGTGTTCCTGGCTACGGAACCCCGCCTTGGCTACTACGCCACTGTTACGGACTGTGGCACGGGCGTACAAAGGCTGACGAGGGGAACTTTTTGTGGGTTACAACTATACTCACCACAGCCCAGAGGAGCTTATGGTGGTATATTCAAGCATGGTTTTTAATAAAGTATATTCACTTTTTAAGGACGCCTCCCTGGATGTTGCCGTTATCTTCTCTGGGTGAAAATGTCCCGCTGAGGCAGGAACGTCAGCTTTTGCATGCCCATGCTACAGGCAATTAAGAAAAAAATTACTTTCTCCTCTTTCATGTGAAGAAATCGATGTAGAACTTTGGAATGCGTTCCGGAGCCGCTTCGTTGGATGGTTAATCTTATTATTTTGTATACTTAACAACTAAGCGAACACAAAGAGTGTAAACACACACGCATGAAGACTGTTTGGTTGGTGCATCAGATGTTTAACGACCTTATTACTCGCGCATTGATGTACAAAAATAAAAAAAAGCTTAACTGCCCAAGGTGGCCTCGTCCGTTATGGGCAGACCACGTACACGTCTTATGCAACATCGTCTATAGAAGTGATTTCCTCTTTGGCGTAAAAACTAAGGAACCATGAATTATCATGATGAAACAACTGACGGATTACCATGACGGACAGAACATGCTCTCGCGTTTTCTGCTCTTTTTCGTTCGTCCTCTCATCTCTGCGACGCGAAGTTATTCGATCATGTCCTTCAAACTCGTCCAGGATTGCGTGCTTCTATCGGTAACCAACTAGCTCGAAAATGCGCACTGTTAAGAGTTCAGAAGCGCTCACCGCGCAGCTCGCGCAGACAACACGAGTGTGGATGTCACGGGGTGCTGTAAAGTCGTCGGTTCGCGCCACGCGAGCGGCGTAAGTGCCACCGTTATGTAAGCGGGGGCAGGAAAATAAAACACGAAGTACTTTACGGTTGACGAAGCATCCTGCCACGACAACGCTGATACCCGCAACAACGGGTCGGCACGCAATACGTGCCGGGCTTGCGCAATCTCCGGATTTTTCTCTCTCTTTACGATGATCCAAGGTTCGCCCCCCACGACGGCGGGACTCTATGTTCGCCACACGCAACGGGCCGTAATAGTAACAGTGGCGTGAAACCGCGATAAGGCTGAGCAAAACCGGCGGGAGCCGGCAAGCATGAATGGTCCAGACCGTATATACGTGGTGCACGTGAGCGTTGGGTGCTCTCAAGTGGTTACGCAGTGGGCATACATTTAGTTTCATTCGAATGCTACTGTTAACTCACATTCGTGGGTCGTTACAGTTAGAGAGCACTTAAATGTAACAACTGCTACAAGAAAAAAAAACACTCAAGTAACGTCAAATGGCAACAATAACAGAAGAAAAATCAACAAGCGGCATGACAGAAAATTACAACAACCGCGAACGATAAAATACACTATCCATCAAATTTTAAGTAATGTAGTTGTCTAGCAAATGTTCAAAAGCCTTGCCATTCGTGCACTGAGCAATATCTTTAGGTAGTGCATTCCATTTTTTTTTTGTGACATTGGGGAAAAAACGGATATCGAAACACGTTTGTGGGGGTGGCATAAGGGCTGCACAGTGATTTATTATCGCTGCGTATTCTACCAGGTTGTATCATTCGCGTCAAATGAAACCCAAACAGCTGCAAGTATTCGCAATGGTGTAGTGCGCGCCCTCGAGTCATCACCAGTGACAGCCTCGCTCATCCGGTCTAGCAGCACATTGCGCATCTGTCCACGGTGATAACGCGAAAGCGCGCATTGCACCATTGCGAATGATCGCAACTGTTCAGGTTTCATTTGACGCAGACAGCACAATCATTTATCGATACTTATTTGACCCTTGACAGCCTGAAATATTTATTTTATTCGGCTCCTCTTTCACCTATAACCTGAAGCAGTTTCAATTTACATGAGCTGTTCTTTGATTCCTTTTTTTTAAATCTTGAGCATATGACTCTGGCTGGGAGCCTTTAGATTCTTTCCAGCTCATTGATTACAGGCATTTTTGATTTGGACTTCAAACTACGACGGCATACGCTAGAACACGCCAAATAAAGTTTTGTACGCCACCAGCTTGACGTTCTAGGTTATGTTTAGTAGCTTTACATGAAGGAATTAAACAACACTCAAGATGTCAAGCCATTTAGTTTTGGCAGTATTTACTATTGACACAGTGGACTATATATGGATAGTGTACCAGCATATTCTTTTGCACTAAAGACGTATTCCTCGCTATTGAACAGTGGTAGGCGCCGTTGACATATTGGGGAGCTTCTCGTGGCGCGGAGGCTCCGCCCAGCCCGAAGCTCGCCACAGACTTCTATAATCACGTGACAAGTGGCACAGCAGCTGCAAAGTTGCCTACGAACACAGCTCGTCGGGGAGCCTCGTACACGTGTGAACGGGCAGCGCTTACCGCTGTTCACAAACATAGAGCTGTGGCGCTGCGATCGTTAAGCCCCCATGGGAATCGTGTGTAGTTTATGGACCTGTTTAATCTTCGTGCTTGTGGTTTCAAACACACTTATGACTTTGTATATAGTTGCGTTTTGTCAACTGATAAATGAATGGATCGCTGTGAACTTCGCACACCGATTTGAATTGGTAAGCCGAAAAGTTTAAGGCGGTGAAATGGGCTGCTGAACATTTGCTCAACTTCGTGTCATGCATTCCAGCTCCCATTGAAACTAGCGCCCCATTTTTCTTGAGCCTATGCTTTGATCGAAATAGAACCCGAAGGGCGTCCGATTGGTCCAGAGGGCTACCATGGCTTGTCTAATTGGCTTAAAATGCTGATATTACAAAACCTGACAATCCCGTGGAATTCATCAAAATAGCATCCTCACTAAGACCAATAGTTGCTAGTTCGAGGTTGTATATATTGCCAACAGCCTACACAAACCATTATGGGAAGTCGATGAGGGTAATGATGTGCCTGTTTGGTGAATGATCCAGAGGGGGGGGGGGGTAGGAGTGGTCACCCTCCTCCCCCCATAAGTCTATGCCAGCAACCTTGTCCCTCTCCAGTGCTTGCTGTTCGCCTCCTATCACTAATTAAAACAAATGAGTGTGACCACTGTGGGCACACATCAACAGTTTTATGATGTGATGGTGTTTCTGTTCTAGTTAAAACAAAGAGATCATGACACCAGCCCCCCTCTCAGGTGTTATTTCAAGCGATACCCCACCCACCCTTTAAAATGAATGGCTGGATTCGCCCCTAGTTTCATAATGCATTCTGCTTGATGGTAGGGCAGGCTATAAGACAAATTAAACAACAAACACACTTGACGCCGCACAGCGTTTGATTATGGCAGCCAGCAAAGTATCAAGATTAGTAGATGCATGCGTGAGTAGCCCATCACTTGTCTTGCCAAATACAGAATCTGAGCACATGCGTTCGCGGTAAATTGCATTGGTTTAGCAACACTGTCATTGCCCTTATGGCTCCCTAAAAAATTTCTGACTGCACCCCTGTTTAGCAACATAAGCCGCGCCTGCCCATGTTCAGCGATCTTATTTCGTCCTATCTCGGAGATATGTGGACGTTCTTGATTGACAGTTTTGTTTACGATACGTATGACGTATTGGGAGTATGTATATGTGCCACCAACTGAAAACGAAAAACAAATCATTTGTTCGAAGTTTTGCCATGTCGAGCGTACTTTCTCTGCACGAGCGCATAAGTGTTGAATAACAACACCAAACTGCCACTCCCCCCCCCCCCCCCCCCACAGCATTCTGTCCCACTGCGTTTTCCCACTTGCATATCAATTATATTTATTCATATTGACACTATATTGTAAGCACTATAGGGCAGTTGGAATGGGAGGGTTGAACCCCTCCCAGCTGGCTACGTTAGCGCATGCCATAAGCCCTAACGGCTTGGCACACACGACAGATTATGGCTCGAACACTATCCACTTCATACCACCGGTTTTTCCGTTACAGCATAGCCTCCACACCACGTGGTAGCGTCGGGACTGCTCTAAGCCACTTCGGCTTTACGAGCTTACGGCCGGATATGGGCGCGGTGATGCCGCGTAACGAAGGGAAAAACGAAAAGAACAAATTGAGGGAGGTTGTAAGAAACAGCGCGCATCACAAAACGACAATATTATTACCTTCCGCTATCTCAATGCCGCAGTCTCAAACAGCTCCTCGCGTCTCTCTCTTTCTCTCGCAGATAAGGCTGCTTCTCCTCTCCCAACGATTACTCCGCCGCTTCCCCTGCCACCATCGCTGCCGTTGCCGCAACCAGGGGGCCATCGAAGGTTTCGCAGCTAAGGTATAAAGCCGAGGCTGCCACCATTTCCGAAACCATGGGCAAGGAAGTTGTGTTCGAGTCCTCCGGAGCAGCCGTCCACAACCACCGCCGCCACCACCAACAGCAGACCAACGGTTACCACCGCGCCGCTAGCCACCAGTCACTGAACAAGAAGAAGAAGCATTGCCAGCCCAGGGTCGTCAAGAAGCCACGCAGCGTTTCCAACGGCACATCCCGAACCATGAGGCACGACGCGATCCTCTTCAGCAACCTCAAGTCCAAGGAGTTCGCCCAGGAAGTCGTCGGCAAGACGAACAAGGTGAGCAATTGGTTCTGAGGTTCTTCAGGTGCACACGGATTCACTTTGCTCTCGGTTGTTCTGACGACAGCCTTGGTGCTCACGTGTAATAGTCCCGGACTGTTACTTTCCTAGGCATCACTGCCTGTTACTTCTCATTGATATTGAACCTATCTATAGCAAGCAAAAGAAGGGGCCATGAAAATTTCCGTTATTACCTTCAGTCTAGATAGTAAATGAGCCTAGAATATTTCGTGCGGTGTGACGCATATCGTCTGATGGCTGTTCGGTAGACCTCGAAAGTGTGGTACTATCTGAGAATTTACGTGTGAGACAAGGATACGATTATAAAGCAAATTGTTACCATCTGATGTTTTAAACTCTTATGTCGAACAGTACATGGCGCTCTAGCATTTCGCCTTCTTGCACAGGCGGGCGCAGGGTTCCCATTCTTAGGAGAGGAGAGGGTATGAAATTTCGTTGCAGCCCCTCCCCCCTACATATTAAGTCAGAGAATGGAGGGCCAGTCCAGTGTACTCTGTAATGTAAGTAAACGTTGAGGGAAGCCTGGTGATCGAAGTCGTCAGGAACCCTCCAGTACCGCTTCTTTGATAGCCTCGGTCGCTTTGGGATGTACATTCAAGTACCGTCCAGGTATCATACGGGTGGCTCCCCCAGTCTGCCATCCTACGACGTGTAAATGACTCTGCAATGAAGTGTAACATTGAAGAGCATAGGCACCGCGGCCATACCTGAAACCTGTCGACTGGTGTTACAGCGGGGTTCAAACTGTGTTTCAGCATCGACATGCATACGTGGGCTTCACTTGGCGATCGTGGTGCGACGAAAGTCTGTGTAATTTACAACGAGATGGTACACGCCACTCATGCTCATACCTTGTCTAATCTCCATGTTTCGACGATATTATTGTTACGGTTCAACAATGTCGAAGGTATCTACCTGTGCATTGCACTTTATTTGGTCTTTGCTTAATCTATCCTAATCTTTCCAGCGGGTGTCGCATGCTTGGCTTAATATGCGCTCACTAAAACATGTCAGCAATCATGATGAAGGGCAGAGGAGGCCGATACACCCTGATTACGTTTCATAACGCTCATATAAATGCGAGGTTTAGACTTCATGTTTATCTGACATCACGGTGACTGGTGCGACAACTTCCACGTGGCGTAGCCATTCGCATTCCCATTATGCACATTTTCTCGTTTACCGTGCGTCTTCTCACGGCAAACGTATCGTTTTTGTCATCGCGAAAAAGTAATACAAGTATCAAATCGGTGAAACTGGGCAATTCAGAGACTTATTTCACTGATTCGAGGTTATTTCTGGTTTTTGCTGGGCTTTAAATTGATTTTCACCACTGGTAGGTTCCAGTTAAATCACCGACACGACATCACAATGTCGTCGCTAGCGTAGGCCTTTCATCGACTCGGTGTCTTCTTTGCCTGTTCCTTATATTCTCTTGTACGTACTTTCGGCTCAGCGCCGTCGCTTCGCAGCCATTTTGTTCTTGTTCGCCTGTTGGGATCTACCCAATTTCTGTGGCGCATGCCCACTTATGGTGGTAATAGTTTTTGGTGCGAGGTGAGCAAGGAATGAAGCGCTAAACAACTTGGCTCTTTGAAATGCTTATCCGGCTTTTCTAACACCTGCATTGCGTTCTAAAGGCTCCTTTATTTTATCCCCGTTGATTGCAGTCAATGACACTTGCGACGGTGCCTCGCTTTCTTTCAAGGAAACGGCGACACACAGGCTCACTGTCTCAGCGGATTCCCCAAGTGTCAACACTGAAGTAGAAACCTCGCTCGAGATAACGAGCCGCGCGAGACGCTTTATGGCGCAATGCAACGACCACTGCCGCCGAGCGTTAATCCACTCAGGTGGCATGCCCAAGGACGGAAACGCTAAGAATCCTGTTTTTGTTTCGGTTTCTTTTTGATGCCTGGGAACCTTCAATTTAGATAACTTTGAGGGTAATTTCGGGGATTGGCGCTTGGCTGTAGACGGTCGAGGAATACGACGAGGGTTCAGTCTACATTGCAGCTATAGTCAATCACACTAACAATAAATGTTGCAGAATCTTAGCGCAACCCGTATGCAATCAAATTCTCAAACTGAAGGCTACATGATTCACAGAGTGGGTACGCAGTGCTTGGCATCTTCACCTATCACCCCGTTTTGCAAGATGCACTATTTATTGACGTAAATTAAGGTTACACCAAGCTACATAGTCGACATGTGCCATCAACGTCAAATGGTATAGTACGTATACCATTATATGGTATAGTACGTTATGGTATAGTTATGGTATAATAGACGGTATAGTACGTATACCTTCGAGATGGTGTAGTACGTATCCTCCAGCCTTCACCGTGGACAGGCACGCGTATATGCTCAGAGCTGCCGAACAGGATGTGCGCGCCTGTCAACGTTGATAACTGTACGGCGTGCACTACACTGTCGAAAGGGCTTGCCGCCGTTCGGGTTTCATTTGACGTTGATGGTACATACAGGTCAGTCCAATGTTGGAACGCGCCAGCGCATGGCCGTTCCAACATTGGTTGTCGGTGGATGGTGCTGTAGGCAGTCGCGCTCTGCGGCGACTGCCTACAGCACCATCCACCGACAGTTCAAGAAAACACGTTCGCTTTCGGCGTCATCTATTGCCAGTCAAGATAACGAGTCGTGGACAGTAGGCAAGCGCTGCTAGATTACACTTCCTCTTCGCTCGCACAAAGGGCGATGCCTGCATTGCGTAGTCAGCTGCCAACAAACTACAACGCGGTGCACGAGCACGGTGCAAGCTTCAGGCATTACCCGACATCGCTAGTTGCGCCAGCGGTGAGAGAGTGTAATGTATCAGCGCTTCTCAACTGGCCACAAATCGTTTTCTTGGCTGGCAATAGATGACGCTGACAGCGACCGTGTTTTTCTTACCTGTCGGCTAATGGTCCTGTAGGCAGCCGCTGCATAGAGTAACTGTATATGCTACATTTAGTTAGCTAGCTAAAGGTACAGTGACTGGAATCTAGCCACTGTACTAAAGGTAGCTATACAGTAACTATACCGCTGCACAGCGCAGGCTACGGCCTCGCGTGTTTCCTCTAACAGTGTACCGCCCTGTACAGTGCGTAATTGTATTTACCACACAAATAGAGATTGCATTACACGCTCTTAAGGTATCTTGTTGCAAGTCATCGCTAGTGTCGCCAACATCTCCGGTACAACGTGCAAGCGCTCTTTTGAAGACATAATTTTTCTGCGTCTTTTCTATGCACTTTCTTTGACACGTTATATACATTATCCGCGAGGCTTCTGACATTGTTCCCCCTGAATTCAACTGTCCCAATTACTTGTTCTTTAGCCACCCCCAGATTGAAACCAAAGTGTAGACTTGGAACTCGATAAATTGTGACCTACATTTTGTCAATGACCACGGTGCTATCCTGGGCGCTGTCAACTTCCATCGCATCATCTTGTCAAATTTCGTAACGGTGGTGTTTTAAGGCAATCGGAGAGGCCACAGCAGCCCTCCGGCCAATCACACCTGACTAATGGAGGAATTGGATGATATAGTGGAATTCGACAATCTTCAGAATAGCAGCACTGGTTGTACTCGGACAATTGGAAACCAGAAGTCGCGTGACAGACTGGACTTGCGTAGAGCATGACCCGGATGATCCGTCTCGGAAGTGGGAGTGGATGACGGGGCAAGGTGCGACGAGAATAAAACCTGCTTTTCATTGAACCTTGATCCACTTTTTAGTCACCAGCGCGTTTTTTTTGTTTCGTGGTGTCAAAGCAAGAAACAACTATCCACTCTTCATCACCTTCGCATGCTCCGATCTAGTGGCTTTAGCGCTTCAACGATTTCACGTGGATGAAATGAGCCAGATATATAGTTCGTTCCGTCTTGTTTGCCTGCGCAGAATGATTGGAGAACCCGTTCTACATCGTGGACATCGATGACCTACTCTACAAGGTTGACCTCTGGCGAAAGTCTGTTCCGAGGGCGAAGCCCTTCTATGGTGAGCTTGCTCTTTTGTTCCCTCCCTATGTTTGCCGCAATTATTGACAGTTCGTTCTCGCATCAATATAAATATATTTTGTATTGTGGGAAAGAGTCACAACCAGAATTACAATATCCTGTTTGCTACCCAACACAGAAGGGAAGGGGAAAGAAAAATAAATTGTGGAGTATAAGAGCCTGTCTAATAGGGCAGTTACATGAAGCCTATAGTTTATTTCTGGTGCGACAACAGTTTGAGTGATCATTCTAGTTACCAACAGAGGTATGTCAGTCAAGGCGGGCAAGCACGGCCACTAACGGCAGTCTGCGTGCGCTGTAGCGAGGAAAGCTAGCGGAATGCAAATTGACTCGCACGAGCTCAAGGTGTATTCCCATTAAGAGTAAATGTACTGCGAGCTGCGTGGAAATTTAAAGCTTACGAAGAAGGTTGAACTTGCTAAATTGAGGACGACGCAGCGAGCCAGGGAAAGTTTTCCTTGCATAGACAAGATAACCACCTGGTCATCGAGATGCAACAAACTTTATTTTAATAGAAGCCAAACGCGCGAGCGGGGAGACTGATAGTTAGGCGAGCAGATAAATATTACGTGCATAACGTGGCCGCGGCAATCACAGGTCCGGGTTGATTGGCGAAACATGGCAGGTGCCTTTGCCCAGCTGCGGGACTAAGACTCATGGTGATAATGATTATCGCACTGAACGGGTGCTGCTGACGCAGAATGGCAAAGCTCGTTTTTTTTCTTTTCAACAGCTGTGAAGTGCAACGACAACCAGATCGTGCTCGAAGTGCTCGCTGGTCTAGGCCTGGGCTTCGATTGCGCCAGCCTTGCCGAGATCGAAGCCGTCATGTCACTCGGCGTCGACCCGTCGCGCATCATCTACGCGCACCCGCAGAAGCACGTGAGCTACCTGCACCGAGCGCATGAGCTCGGCGTTGATCTCATGACCTTCGACTGTGCCGAGGAGCTGTACAAGGTCAGTGATCAGCTAGGGGATAGCGATAAGTTGGGCTATAGTTCATACTCATTCAACTTCGCATCAACACGGACTCGGTACAATGCGAATAAAACACAGGAAGTGAGACGTCGAGAACAAACTACCGACTGGTTTATTGTCGGCAGCGCTCGCGTCTGGGCGCTGCCGGAACGGAAGTCTCAGCTGGTGCGCCCCTCTCCCTTTCCATACGATCGACACGCAGTGCTAAGACGAGGCCCCTGCGCCAGTAGCGTAAATATAGAAAACTCGTACCCAATCAGGACCAATGGCGGCCATATTGTTTTTTTAATATTGAGTAGTCGCTTTATTTATATTAGAATTTACACATGCTTTCAAATAAAATAAATAAAAAAAGCATGGAATCCGAGCTCAGGTGATTGGAGTGTTCTACTCAGTCGTCCTTGAACCATGGCTTCTGCGACATCCGCAGTCTCTCACAGCCGAGTGGTATTCAACACAAGTACACTTCTACAAATTTCAAAAGTTGAATGCGCCATACGTAATTGTCCAGTATTTCAAATGTTCGTTGTTATAGAGCTAAATGTCAAGGGGGGACACTTGCATAAGATGTCTCCCCCCAGCATGAATACAAAGGGGGTCCTCAGCGCTGACCCCCCTCTCCCACATGATTTGGTATACGCCCTATGATTGAGCCAAGGTAAAAATCCCAGAGCTTTAACGGAAGTTTGTTTCTCTCTCCTTGCCGACGCAGATCAAAGCGCACCACCCGTGTGCTCGCCTGGTGCTTCGTCTCACGGTCGACAACAAGAAGGCTTTGTTTGCCTATGGGCTGACAAGTTCGGCTGCTCGGAGGTCGAGGCCATCAACCTGCTACAATTGGCCAAGGACCTCGACTTGTCTGTTGTGGGCATATGGTGAGCTTTCTCTTGGTTGTATAAATACAGTGGGCGCGTTGACCTAAGCAGATCGAGCGCGCTCTTGTAAACTATATGGTTGAAAAGCAACTGTGTGGCACTGCAATATTATGCAGCGCTCTGTACGCGCTCTAACCCTAAGATGGAGCACGAGAGCGTGCGCCTGCTGTGGCTTCGGTAAAAATCACGTGCCTTAGACTATCTACTCCGATTAAGCACCTTCTTATTCCTCCCTCCATGTGACGCGTTCATGCTTCCAAAAGCAGTCTGCCAAGCTATAAAAAGCTTCGCCCTCGAGCATGCCCCTTTGGAGTTCCAAGCAGGCTAACTTATCGCTCCAAGTGCGTTTGCGTGTTGAGGCGAAGGAGAAAGTGTTCCTTACACGCGCATTAAAATGCTTTGTTAATATGCGGACGATTTCTGCGCTTAACTTGAGGTTATTTTAGCCCACTACCACACGTTAGCCAAGATAATTGGCTTCCCCGTAAGAACACCATTACAGTGGCAAAGCCTGCTTTAGAAGCCTTGACTGCCGGGCGTAACGTTTTCGAAATCCGTGAAAGGTTCTGCGTGTCATATCTCAATAAGAATAACGATAATAATACTAATAATAAAAATGCCCCCACCTCCCCGAAGTAAATCGTGAGGAAATGCGAATGCGTTTCTTGCGCCGAGAGAGGGTGCCGTTGCCGTCGATATTCGCCTGAACCGACTTTTGCCACCATCGCCCCAGCCAGCGAAAGGTCGAGAGAGAGGAGCGAGCGGACGGCAGAGTGGGGCGCCAGCGTTTGCGGCGTTGGCGTTTCACAGCGGCGTCTCGCGTACACATTTCCGGATGTTCTTGAGAGGCCCCAATCCAGCGAACGCTCGAGAGCATGGAGGAAGGAAAGCTAAGGAGAGGACCTCACAATGCGAGCTGCAGAGCGAAAAGTGTGGCGGATGTCGCGTGCTTTTCCAGGGGGGTTGTGGGACAAGGTAGGCACGCCGGCATCTCGTGCGCCAGCGAGAGGGCGACTCTTTCTCGCTGGCGCCCATCGCGCATGCGCAAGCCACCGTTGCGTGCCCGCAATTGAAAGGAGGAGTCATCTACTCTTTCGGCTTTCCAAAATGTGACGTAATGGCCTCTCCTCCGTTTATTCCTTCCTCCGTGGTTGAGAGTGAAGCGCGAGCAGACGGGACAGTGGGGCACAGGGAGGAGAGAGAGCGAACGGCGAAAGGAGTGGCGAAGCATTGCACCTACCATCTCCTACACTCTCGCACCACATGCTCCAATCGGTAGGAGGCAAGGATAAGCGCGCGTGACCGCAGCTGCTGCTATGGGAGAGGGAGTGAGAGCAGAGAGATAACGCCTGCCGGCGCGCGGACACCGCCGTGGAGAACGCCGGATGCCTGACATAGCCCGAGCTAGAAATGCATTGGCATTTATAATAACTTGTTTTCTGTGCCATATGATAATATTGCACCGAGGTGACAACAGAGGTCTTGCCGCGGAGATCAAGATACCATAAACAGGTCGTTTTCTTGTTTAATAAAACGCGCAAGCTAGTTCTTCTTCCTCGTCCTTTCTATAGTCATTCATTGCACATGCATAACTATCATCTTTCTCACCTCAAGCGCGTGACAATATGATGGTCTGGTGCGTTGTACTTGGTCACCTCGCATTTATTTCCGAAATATGAGCACGGGAACATAGGCATGCCCAGGATTCATCACCCTCCCCTTCCCCCAATACGTCGACAAAAGTTTTTTTGAGGAGGGAGCACCCTCTTGAAGTAATCATTTCTCGGTCTGCATGCCATGGCAAAATAAATTTCGGGAGGGGGGGGGCACAGGCTGGGTGTGCCACCCCCTAGCTACTCCAATGACCCCCCCCCCCTCCCTAGTAAGTCAATGTACAGGGCAGATTTCGCGTCTTCCATCTCTTCAGCAACTAGGATAGGAGGAAGTAGCCAGTTCCTCCCTCTCTTTTCGTGTGTATACCATTTCTACCCCACCGAAATGATGCCGTGGAAATCAAGCCAGCACCCTGAAGGTGAAGGCTCACTTATTTACTGTGGGTGGAACTCTCTCCACAAGAAGGAATATCCATGAGTTGTGAGTAAGCACGGACAAGGGCGTAGATGACACGGACAGAGTGCTACTTTCAACTGATCTTTCATTTGTGTATGAACTGATAAATATATACAAAGCGAATGGAAATAACAGAAACAACATTCCGTGCATTCCGCTGAACGGAGCATGTGCACAAAGCACTATCATTACCTGTAAAAAAATTTCATGTCACTGCGAGAAATCAAGGCAATGAAACTATTTTTTGAGAAATCGCGAGGGAAGATATTTAAGTTGGCTTCATGTGGAATGATGAATGTGAACATGCAACAGAAAAGAATATAGACACGTTTGGTTGGGCATACGTAACGAGCCTACGTACGCAGCATGGCTACGGGAGAGAAGTGCGAATGCGCAGTAGGTAATGTATCTATTCTACGTATGCATGGGTACACCTGAAAAAAAAAAAAAAGCTCGGCGCACGCAAACCTAACAATACGTAGTGCTAGCTACGTGGCACAAAGAAGTACTTGAAAGTTGTTTCATTTCTCACATGATACGTCTAGTTGAACCTACTTATCGTTACTACAGCATTACAGGCTGGAGCGACGAGTATACCCTCCACCACACCCATAACTGACAAAAGAGGAAAGCGTGATACTGAGACGCCTGCAAAGCAGCGCATACACACATGGGGTCCTAATGCACTGTCTCTACCCAATGAGATATAGCTCTAGGTGCCCGCTCTGCAGCGTACCGGACACCCTGGCACACTTGCTTCTTGCATGCCAGTGTATTGCCAGACTTAATCTGCAACAACACACGACTAATAATGAAGCAGGATGGACAAAGGAAGACCTAACCGAAACGTGAGAGGCGAAGCTCGCCCTCCAAGACCTGGAAAACCAAGAACAACTCGTCGCCAGGGCCAAGGGTGCTGTAGAAGCCAGAGGGTTTCTGGACTAAGGAGCCCTTCCATCTCAGGGTGACACCGGGCATCGCTCGGGGCATTGTTTCGAAAATAAACGTTTACTTCTCTTTCTCTCTCAGCAGTTAACCCAGCCCTTCCTTTTTGAACTGCTGTTGTTCGTCGCCTTGCTTTCACAGTCATCTTTATTGTTATTCCAGTACCGATTCTCCACACACTTTATTGCTCTTCAAAGTCTGCCTCAAATAATACATATCGTGTGAGAGGGACAGTCGTAGCGCAGGCGCGCTTGGACTAATTGTCTAAATAACGTCTCGAAGTAGAAGTTATGAACCTGTTTACCATAATGGGCTCCATGACATATAGTCGCTTCAATGCAAGTTGAAAGCCTGAGGACACTATTCCAGGCACCCAACCAATATATCTTCAAAAACATCTATTTTAGGCCTTTGTAAAGGTTGTAGATGTTTTGCAGAGGTTTTGTGTTTCGTGGGGCTGATACAGAAGGTTTGCGATACGTCCTTGTCTGTTTGCGCTCGCTCGCAATGCATGAATGCAAACCGGCTAGCCCACCCATGTGTTTTAGCAAAGTACAAATATAAGTACAGTGGGAGTACGTAACTGAGCCTTCCTTTCCTCTTGGCCAGCTTCCACGTGGGCAGCACTAACCAGGACCCGGGAGCCTTCACCGGAGCCCTGGCGGCAGCGAGAAGGACGTTCGACGCTGGACGAGAACTTGGATTCGACCTGAGGCTTCTCGACATCGGCGGAGGCTACCCTGGGGAAAAGGGCCTGGAGCATGTCTTCCTCAAGGTAATTAAGCGTGGTAGATACAGATCATTACAAACACGCTTCGGTTCCTGCATGTTCATAAAGTTTGCACATTACTAGAAAGATTCAAATACGCACATCGAAACCTAAAGGGGCCCTGTAGCTTTTGTGAGATGGTAAGAAAATGCTGCCAACTTGTAGTCAAGGCTCCTATGAACACGAGCCAAAAACTATGGCATAGTACGCAACCTGAAATTCAGAAATAATTCTTGGTCAGCTTACAATTGCTCCCTTTTCTCTCAGCGAATGATGCGCCATATACTCGTATGGCCGCACCATACAACTAAATTCATGAACATTGGTTGATTTGAGCATCGTGGGCTGCCCCCCCGGAAGGCCTCCACGTGCCCACCTGTGCGCTCGCGATGCCAATGAAGGCAAGCGGTGCATAAAAAAAAAAAAGGGGTATACGTACGTGTGAAGTAACTTTTTCTTCGTATCGCCTCTCCCTGCATACCAATGTGTTTGTTGGCATGATAGAAATAGGAGATAAATATATTAATTACACTGTGTGACGAATCTCCAACTCTGTCCGTACTTTGTGGATATTAAACAAAGTTTGGAGAGATTGACTGGTGATGCAATAAACTCCATGAGATGACTATTTCAATGATTAACTGTAAAATTGATGCAGGCTCCCTTTTCAGGGAACAAATTGTAGCAGCACCAGCACACCAAGTTTTCCGTCGCCCCTGTATTGTTTGAGAGGTGTAATGTTTTGGAAGATAACTCGTGTGACCGATCTAATTAACTTGCAACAGTTAGTGCTACAAAATACACATTGTCATCAGCTCCCTCAGCCTATTTTATGTGTGGTGTATTACGATACCTCCCACTAAAATTTAAACTCTATCTTGAGCAAGTCCATTCCATTTTATCTCTCAGTGGCCAAGATCTGTATTTTTGTGATTTTCTGATCATTTTCTTAAGTAATGTTGCAATAAGCTATTTGCTTCACTTTCAACGTAACTGTGCGCATTTTCAAGAAACCTTCCAGGGACTTCTTCAGCATATTCTTCAAACGAAAACTTTAAAGCTATTGAGCTATATTGCTCAAAGGTTAAGATGTGCCACTGACTACAGGTCATGGGTTCGACTCGCAGCCTCCTGGGACGCATTTTTGTAGAGGCAAACTACAATGTTAAAGAAGTGAAACGACAACAGTGCTGTGTGGTTTCACCTCTGCAAGAGTATATTTTGACACTAGCTTTCGTCCTCTTGTGCACAGGCCCCTAATGCCTACATTGCACATTCATCACGATTATGAAACTGTAGGAACAATGAATACAATGAATAATAATCATCAATTACCAACTCGCCCGACTACAAGCATTACTGAGTGCATTCATCGACTGACTCATCTTCGTTGCAGACAGCGGACATCATCAATGCAGGCCTGGAGAAGCACTTTCCTGAAAGCTACGGCGTTAGCATTATCAGCGAGCCTGGCACATTTTTCGTGGCTTCTGCCTTCACCATATATACGAAGATCGTCGGCAAGCGGCTAAAGGAAAGCTACGACGGTGAGCACACAAGTCTATCACCAATTCAGCTGTTGCATTATGCAGAGAAATGTACGAAGCATGTCATCGTACAGCAACGAGCAAGCGTTGTATACAGCCCCGACACATGCTTGCGAAACTGCTTTGAAGCTGGCTTTTTTAGAGAGGCAAATTTTAATGAAGCCGTCAAAATGAGAAACATATGTTTGCACCCCTCTTTCGACGCAACCACAATTTTTTTTGCCAAACCAGCCGCGACCTGCTTCCTTTATGTTTAAATGAACATGAAACCTGCACATGAGAATTATCTGTTGCCCAAATCGCCCTTTTAGCACATTTCGCCCCTTCTATTTTTCTACAGGAATGAACTCGAGGCTATACCCAGGTGGACCAAATTCTAGTAACACAGGACAGTTTAGCGTGAATGTAATCAAAAGCAAGTTTTGTCAGAAAAATCTTTTTTTTAAGCTATGAACATATCTTTGCCTTCTATCAATAATTTTTCATAGTGATGCAGTCTGTCAATTTTTATTGCAGACTCAAAGCCCAAAGAACGCATGTACTACATCAACGAATCTGTGTACAAGTCTTTCATCGTATCTCTCTTCGACGATGAATCTGTCGAACCAGAACCGCTACAGGTGAGAAGCTGAGAATTTAAGTTTGAGTCCTACCTATCTGTCTAGATTATCCAATCAAGCACATTTGGCATCGGTAAATATTTATTTCAAAAGCCATTCCTCTGTATACCTTAGAAGGCTGATCTAGCATTAAGGTCGTGACAAATAAATTGATTTCTTGGTGCAGTGTGTCTTGCTAGCGAGATTTATGGCTTGACCTGGAAGAAAAATTTTCGTAACTCTTCAAATTTCTCTTGAGATAGAGTCGTGTGCTCTAGAATATCGGTGCTGCTGAAATTAAGGGGCAAGCATGTGATTTCAGAAGTCAAGCTATTGTAACATATTCCGTACATGGCGATTTTCTTTTTACTCCTTTGTGGTGGTTGGAACGTGAAGTAGTCACCATTTTATGTGCCAGTTCACAATGTTTGTACCTTACCTTTCTGTGCAATTATCAATAATATTATTACCACTCATTAAAACAAACAATCCCTACATAAAGAGCATTATAGCGGGTATGACAGCCAGTTATAGGGTGCCATGAACAACTCTGAATACCTAGGACAAACTCTAATAAGCAATATAAAACAAAAATAGAAAGAGAGAGATAATTTATTTACAGAAAGGTAGAGAGGTCGGCCTGAGCTATAGTTTGTTCTGGCCTGCTACTCTACACTGGGGAAAGGTGACTGCGGAGTGAAAGAGTGATGAATGATGATGGTAAGGTAGAGAGATGATATGTTCTTATTAGGCTGGTTAACTCTACAGACGTGCATCCAATCCAGTGGCTTCTAAGAAAGCGATGACGGCTTGTATAACCACATGTGTGCTGCTGGCGTCAGGCCAAGGACCTAACACAACCTCATCGGCTAATGGTCGACTAATATATTGGCCAATCGAAGATATTGGTTGCCGACGTTGCATATGCTGGACTGTTGCAAAATATATGTTCGAGCGTTTCTGGCAACCAACAGTGACCACAATTGGGACCTGTGTCATTAAACAAAAAATTAATGTCTGTTCTATCAGCAGAAAAATTTTGCATATAAAATGGCAGGTCCACTCTATAAGTGACTAGTTTTCAAGCGATTAAATATCCCATCTGATCAGTTGTAGAGCAGCAGTGAAAGTTTTTATTAACAAAGACATGCGATTTGCCTCTTGTAGGACAATGAAGAACCACTGCACCCGAGCATTGTGTGGGGCATCACTTGTGATGGCGTGGACAAGATCAAAGCCGTTTGCAAGCTTCCCGAACTAGCTGTTGGCGAGTGGCTCTACTTTGAAAACATGGGTGCCTATACCATCACCATCAACTCTCCGTTCAACGGCTTTCCAATGGCGGATGTGCACTATCGGGCAAGCAAAATTGTCGAGTGAGTTTTTGTTCACACCTTTGCACATAAAATCTGCGTGTTTCAGAAACAAAGGAGGTGGTGTAATGCAGAGCTTACAACAAGTTAACAAATCAATCTCGAAAATTAACTTGAAGCTCACTTAAGCTGCTCACTGTAGTAGCTTTTTGTGACCGCTCCATTTTTTTTCGTTGTTCAATATGAGATTATTAATTTGAATTCAGGTATGGTGCACATATTTCGACAGTTAGGGAAGAACATTTAGGAACACTCTCAAAAAGGAAGTTTACCAAGGATGACTTCTTGTGTCATTTAAGAATACTAGAAATATGTAGCCTTAAAATTGAGTTTTTATAGTGAAATGTTGTAGTGTACCTGTAAACTCAACAGTAGACCAGTGTGGACAGTCCCCATGAGCTTCTAAAATTAAAAAAAAAACACCTAAGGATAAGCAATCGTGCAGTCAATGCTAAAAATACACATTTAAGGTGGTACTCAGATGGCCACATTTTAAAGGGTTAATGGTACCCAGGAGGAATAGATCTGCAGATGAGTGTTTATGTTAACGTGGCAAGTGAGAACTTGAATAATACAATGGGCTCAGTTTATGTACGTCAGAAAGATGTGCGTACTCCACTAAACATAGATAGGAATGATCCACTAAACATAGATAGGAATGATTCTTGCATAATGCTCGGACACACTGATTACTTGGAAAGAGTGGACAGAATACTACATAACCAAGCCATTTACACCAGCACATCTGTCTAGTACTCTGTTTTAAAAATAAAATATTACTTTATATATTAATTTTTATCGAAGCACTTTCTGATTCCCAAGAATCAAGGTAACAATTCTGAAAATCGGGGCTTTAAACACGGCTGAAGCCTGAAATGAAGAACACAATTAGACGTATTTTTTTGGTACTTACCTGCTGGTGTCAGAATTCTGCTTGCTGCTACTAATTGCAGGAGGGTGTCTTGAAGGGCCAATTGGTGCATGACACTGAGGGGTCATTCTTTCATCGTCTGGTTTTTGTGCTGTTTTCCTCACGGCTATTAATTAGTTCAGCATTTTAGTGAATGTGTATTAGGAAAAAAAATGACAAAAGAAACTGTTGCACTGCAAATGCTCCCATAATTCACCCCGTGGCACTGAAATATTGACCTAAATTCAATTAGAAAAATGGATTACGATATTCTATTTTAATGCTAGCCCTATCAGTTATGTGACATTATTGAACTAGTATTGGAAACAGCAAATAAGGGATACACAATCGATATATTGCCTAATATTTTCTTAAAAATCGAAAGAAGAAATTAGTGCAGTTAGTAACACTACATTGCACAAGGTTTGATCACAGCACAGCTGGTGACTATGTTTTATTTTGTCAACCATCAGTACTGAATTCTTGAGCAGTGCATGCGTGTTCATGATCAGTTTCTACCTACGACTCATTCCGAACTTCGACTATAACATCTCTGCTGTAAAATGCAAATGAATACTAAGGAAGCTATGTCTTTTTCTTTTGTTCATGAGGAGTACTGGAAAAGAGCGTCAAGTGCTTCAATAATTAGTTGCTATTCTTGTACTGTTAATCAGCTAGTCATGACCAGACTTTATCACGCACCATGTGTATCGGTGTGACGAAATGCGTACCTTCAAGCTCCTGACAGCATATTGAGCTAAAGTGGAGATTCATGGTGAAAGAAGGTGAAACATGCAGACACTGACACATCGTGAAGTGCATAGAGGGAGAAAACGTTCAAGATGGTCTCTGCAGAAGTATCAATATCTGCGTCCCTTTGCAACATATTTAAAGTGTGAAGAGTACTGGAAAAATTACATCGTGAAGCACACACACACACTTTAGAACACAAATGCATCACCCTACAAGATTTGGCATTGTCTACAGCACCTAAACTGTTAACGTGGATGTACCATTCACTCCAGTATGATTAATGGGACGCTTGTATACCAATGACTTGCGAATGATTGGGAACCTGCAAGGACTGGGAATAGCTATGCTTGCATGTAGTTGAAAGTTATCCATTCCTATTTCTTCTGTGCCCGTATTGAATATATTGTCTGTGGCATTTGTTTGAACATATTATCTAGTACATAGCATGTTCCAGCATTTCGAGCAAAACTCCATGATTCCTCATTTACCAACAAAAATACGAAAGGCAATTTCTCAATTGGTTTAGCATTATAAAAGCTGAATCAGCGTCGCATTTCGGCAGAATTCTACCTATGGTGTCGCTAAAGTTCAGGATTCCACAATAGGTTTTGTAGGTTTGTCATTTCTGTAGCACCATATATGCATTCTTATATAAGTGTTAAGTGCTTCTTTAGAAGCATTAAATTCTGTATGGTCTTTAACAAACTATTTCATTTTCATGAATAAGTTTTTAGGCTTGTTTTTGTTCTTATGGTTGTCTTCTCTACTCCTTGAAACAAAAGTACTCTCGCACTGCAGTACCACGGCCCCTGGATAAAAAAAAAACAGGTTTTTTTATGCAGTGGCCATGGCAGTACATTGTGTGCCTGAATGAATATGTAAATAAGTAATAATGTTTAGCTCCCATGCCGATTCATATCTGTAGTGATGACTGCTGCTGCTTTAAATATTATGATCATTCTTTTTCTAATGAGGTACTGTTAGCCTGTGGGATCTGCAGCACATGGCTAAGCAACGAATAACTGCATTTCTGCATCCCGTACTGTGCCACGATGGGTCTTAGGTTATCCGCCATGGTTTCCTCGATTAACAACGGCATATCTAAACGGTCCCTTGCCAAATCCTATCGCCAATGCTAATAGCCTCAACTCCTGCCATGTCACCGTACGCGATGCACGGGGACAGTTTTTCGTCGCTCCGTTATGCGCTGCAGATCCCGCAAACTTTTGTTGCTGACAGTACATTTCTGTGACATTTTTCCCTTTAGAAATTAAGTGTGGAGTACCAGCCTGCCCAAGCTCTCGTTCCTTCAAGTTACATTTTTCACGTTTCTCTCCTCCAGGGACCACCTGCGACGAAAGAAGCTCATCCTCTCCATCCTTGACACCGCTTGACAGGACCCTGCCAGCTCCTGAACAGTACTCAAGTTTTTCCTGCCATCAAGTTGACCTCCGCGTCCCGAAGAGGACTGCGAGACCTGGCGTGACTGCCACATGCAAGGACGTACTCTAGCACAATGAAAGTGGTTCAGAAGAGAACTGACAAGGTCGAGTAGAACAACAACTTAAGCGCAGAAGAGGATTCCACAGAAGCTAGAAAATAGCCGACTGTCCTTTAAGCATGAAAGCGGTACTATTTATAGACTGTTCGCGAGATTTCTTGTGAACCTGTATTGGTGGAGAAAGTTTGCACTGTTCGGAGAATGACAGCTGCAATTATTTTTCAGCTTGTTTCGGGGCATTTTTATCCTCTTTACAAGCTTCATATGAAGTGGTGTGCTTAGTCACTTGTATAACTTTTACTAGTGAATTTTGCGAATACATAAACTGAACAAAAGTGGCATGCATTGTGTGCCAGAACGATAATATTCCTTGCTTTTGATGAGCTAATATTGGAATGTGGCTGGTAGTTTACCAATCGGGAAGTCGAAGAAAAGATGTATGATCCCGAAACAATCGTGCTTCACTGTGCTATGTTAACAGATTCAAGACTGTTTGGATCAATATCCACATCATCTAGGTTTTAGTCCCACACAATAAGAGTAGGCTAGCCACAGGCCTATTTAAAAGTGAATTTTTATACTGTAAACTGAAATTCGTTCCACAAAAATATGGTATTTGCCAAAAACTCCATAAATAACTTAGCAGCATAACCAATGAGAATAGTATAAACAGATGAGTTCAACAAAAATATGGGCTGTCTCCATTTGTCTACAGAAAAGCTAACAACCTCAGGTTAAGGATTTACATGGTTTGTAACTTTACAATAAATAGGCTGACTTGACAATGAATGAAACAATGCAGATGTTTGTTTTATACCCTTTGACTGCGCATATCCTTGCCAGTAATTGTCTTGCTGAATAAAGGTTTTCTTTGAAGTTGGCATTGTCCTTTTCGTCAATCACGAGCTCTGTTTAGGAATCCCTGTGAGACAAAGGTCAAGCTAAACAACAAGTATTGCAGAAAATTGCCGATTTGAAATCGCACCCATCCTTCAAGGAGACAGGTGGCATTATTAGAATCTGTAATAATTGCTACAGTAACTGCATTAATAATGATGTACTTCATGGTAGATGATGATGATGAAAAACATTTATTGTAAAAGAGAGAGGTGCGGGGCCAAAGCATGACCCCGCTACATGGTCGGCATCCTTAGTCCGGGACACCGCATGACGAGGCCCCTACTCGCGCCCGTCTCACCAGAGCCCGTTGAGACTCTAGTGATAAGCAGTTGAGGAGGGCAGTCTCCCATGCCTCTCGGGAAGGGGTAGGGGAAGGGGGTAGGTGGGGATTTTTCGGACATGCCCACACCATGTGGAAGATATCACACGTCTCCCCACAGTGTGGGCACCGCCCATCTGTGTTCGCATCGAAATGTTTTAGGATTGCAGGACAGAGTAGAGTACCTGTCTGCAGGCGCCTTAGAGTTCGCTCTTCCGCCTTACTCAGCCCCTTTGCAGGAGCCGGGTAAAGGCGGTGAGTGTCGCGATAATAGGTCAGAATTTCTTTGAACCGCAGCAGCGGTGTATTGGCCTCAGAGTCATAAGAGCCAAGGTGAGGAGCCCGGTGGGTAAGCGCTCGGGCGGCCGCGTCAGCGGCCTCATTACCTCGTAAGCCCTGATGGCCAGGAGCCCATACGATGCGTTTCGGGGCTGGATCAGCGAGAGCCCATTTTAGAATTTGGCTGGCTAGGGGGGTTATCTCTCCTACCAAGTATTGAGCACATGCTTTCCGGGAGTCCGTGATGATAACTTTCGAGTTGGGGTCCGCAGCAGCAAGCGCTATCGCGACTTCCTCAGCGCGCTCTGGATTTTGTGCTCGGAACGAGAGCCCATTGACATGCTTTTCCCGGTGAACTACAGAGGCCGTGTAAAATCCCGTGGGCGAAGGCCCTGCTATATCTACGTAGAATACACCAGGTCGGGAGCCGTGTTGCCTCTCAAGCGTACGAGCCCGCGCCTGTCTTCTGCTTTCGTGCGTGTGCTTATCCATGTTACTGGGGAGTGGAGCGACCGAGAGCATATGCCGCCACAGTTGCGGAATACGCTCTGCCTCCTCTGCGGTGCAAGTGTGCTGTATATGTAAGCGGTTTAGCAGGCGGCGCCCGAGAGCCGTCTGCACGAGCCGCGTATATTGATTCATAAGGTGGGCCTCCCGCAACTCCTGGTAGGAGTTGAGCACACCTAACGCCCTCAGTTTGGCGTTGGAAGTGGCCACCGGGAGATCCAGAGCTCGTTTAGTAGCCTTACGAATGATGGCATCTATTCTTTCGTCTTCTTGCTTGTTAGTGCGAAGGTATGGGACGGCGTAGAGGATCCGGCTAGTCACGAAGGCATGGGCGAGCCGAAGCGCGTCCCTGCCCCGCAGACCACCCCGCTTGTTGGAAACGCAGTGGATCATGCGCCCTACCTGTTCGCCTATTCTCTTGAGTTTCGCTATAGTGGAGTCCGGTCTGAGTCTGTGGTGAATGAACAGGCCCAGAATCCGGAGCTCCTCCACCTCTCTGATGGGAACCCCAGACAGGGAGATGTGTATGGCTGAATTATCTCTTGGCTTCGCTCTAACGTGCAGAAGCTCTGATTTGTTTGGAGCACATTGGAGTCCACAATCGTTGGCATACGCCTCGACTATGGATGCGGCCTGCTGAAGGCGTTCCTGCATTTCACCAAGGCTCCCTTCAGTGGTCCAGATTGTAATATCGTCGGCATATACTGCGTGTTGTGTGCCTTCCACCCTGGCCAATTCGCTTGGAAGGCGCATCATAGCAATGTTGAAAAGGAGCGGTGATAACACTGCTCCCTGTGGGGTACCCCCTGTTCCCAACTTCATGGTAGAATGACTCAACTTAATGAGACCAATAGGTGGCCAAGCCAAGGAAATTATAGGGCACAACATGGGAAGTATTTACCAGAAATCATAGGCATGCGTAGCTTTTCTTTTCCGAAGGGGGGGGGGGGGCTAAGGTTTGTTGCAGTCCCCTCCTCTCTGTTAAGTCAATATACAAAGCAGACTTTGCGCCCCCTTTTGGGCGACTAGGGAAGGAAGCCACCCCCTCGCACACACGCCTGTGCCTTTTGTGTAGTAATTTATAACATGAATGTAAATAAAGTAAAGTTCATGAAGACAACTTGCTGATGGTACGTGCCCAACTTGGAACCTTTCGATAACACATCTGATGCTCTACCAATCGAGCTATGGCGGGGTGGCTATCTACTGTCCACTTTATAAGGTATTTCTGTGCAAGTAGAACTCAAAGTGTTAGCCAATCAAATAATGTCTAATGTTACCAATACTTCTTTTGGCCTCATTGTCTGTTGCCTTCATTAGGTTGTATCTAACAAAAAAAAAAATGAACCCTTCATCGATTTCCCATTTGTTCACCTGTTGGGATGACTGTTAATATAAAATTTGGGTATTTGACAACCATGCAATTTGTGAACTGCAAAGTGTTGCGGGAAACCTCACTGACAACCCCGAGGTTGAACGATACCACTACACTGCCAATTTCGGTGACTCAGGTTGAAGCTATATAGCACAGCAAAAACGTTGCACACCTTGCATATGTGTTCAAAGCAGTGAACACTCGCAGAGTGAAACGAGGTCTTAAAGTGGCAATACATAAAAACAACAGTAACACAAGAAAGAAGAAACGTGGGCGCAACACAACGCGGGCTGAAACGACCGAGTTGCCAACAATGTAATGGCTCATGGCTGAAAAACAGTTTTGCGGCTCAAGCATAAGTGAACCACAAGTGAGAGCGAGGAGGCACGTACGTGTGTCATCCATTTACCCTAAACATGAGCATCAGTATGGGGAGGGGGTGAACAAGTCCTTATCGCTTAAGCCACACCAACACTTGCCACCCACCCCAAGTAGCGCTGCACCATTCCTTCTAGCCACAATGCAACACAGATTTTGCACCCGAAGACAGAATCATGCAATCACCTATCACCATGACATTTGTATATAAAGCCTTTGGCAGTGTAAAAATGTAGAGCAAAATAATGATTGAACCTCGCAATTGGAAGCAAAGCTTCTGAGATAAATTTCGGTGGCAGCGGTGGGTGTGCAGAGACGAGGGTGCACAAAAATACGGCCCTCAAAAGTCACTTGCGTATTTGTATACGCTGTATTCCAATAAATGATGCTCTCTTTATCATGGGTTTATTGCTCTATCGCTCGTTTGCGGGATGTCCTATTCTAAGGTTCCAAACAGCATTAACTACCTTTAGCATGATGAACATCTAAGGCATTCTATAGTACACGCGTTTTGTGTTTCTCCCTTCGTCCTCATGTTCGGCCGTCCAGTATAAATCCAAGTTGTCAGTTTTTCAGAGGCAGCACATCTTCTTCACCTTTTACCGCTGTCTAAATACAATACAAGCGACTGGGCGTCAAACCTGCAACCTGACATCGGACTGCATACTGTAGGCATCAAAATGGATTAGTATTCGTGAACAGTATAGATAAAAGAGTGCTATGAAAAGATATGTAGTAATAAAGTTGACATAGCTTGTCTTTCTGACACTTTTATTGGTTTTCTGCGAACAAAACACTAGGTATATAGAGCAGCAAAGGCACAACATACTTTGGCATTGACTTTCATGCTCATATGTACTTAACAACAACAGTGACTACACAAAAGTATTGCAATAAGCTGGTGCAGATCTATGACTGGACTGCAAATATTGGCTCGATCTAGTTTGTAAAAGCTTACACATCATATTGAGTTGGTTTGTACTATTCAAAAAAAGAGCCCCGTTCGAGCAGAAAAAAGAGGTACGGCATAGTGAAATCACTTGGAAACACACTGGCACTTCAAGGCTTGAGCTGACACCCATTTGTTTTAAGCTTGCGCACACAAACACAGTCCCGAAAGAAAACCCGCATGCTCACATTGTTCTAGTTCACATGGGCACTTCCATAGTTCACAACAAGTTCAATCATTCACTGGTCATGAGGTATGTTCAATAACGACACACACAGCGCCACTGCAAGGGCAAGGCAGAAGCGGGCTACATCACTCATGGCCAGAGTTTCTTGCTCCACTGAACATAGCTATACATGTTTGTAAGGTGTGTTGAAACAGTTGTCTAGAATTTATGAAATAATGCATCAACTTTTCAAGCCTCAACTAGAACGAGTGATGATTCCAAGTTGTCCAGCTACGTGTTACAGCTGAAGGGCAAAGTATGCCGGACAGTCATTCGCGAAATGCCTGTAACACCTTTACAAGCCGCCAATTGTTATAAAAAGAGGCATTCACCTTCCTACTTAGACCCCTTGATGGCACTAGAAGCAAAGCTAACCAGTAAACACACAGACAACAGTCTTTTCGTGCACAATCAAAGCTGAGATAGAAAGTAAATTCCAATTTAGAGAACACCTACTACAGACCATACAGAGCAACAGTGGAAAAACGCCAGCGTTTCTACGATTTGTCGTGCGTCCTTTTGTACAGTCAGTAATGCGTGTTTGCTAGATAGTAATTAAGGCACGAGGTCAGCACCATTTAGATCAGTGGAACACAATAATGAGATGGACAGGGTTAGGCTGAGAGCCTCAGAACTTTGAATGCCAGTTGTATATAAGCATGCCTCATGTTTTCCATTTAGTTCCGTCAAGTCACACTTTACAGGTTGCAAAAATATGTGGAGAAAATTAAGGTATATACCATAGAAACACTCCAGCACTAAAAATAATGATTATTGGTTTTAACATCGGCAAAAGCAGCACTGACACAAAGACTTAACATCTTGTTTTCTCTGATCCAATAAGTAGCTTAATTCAGTTACTTAATTTAATAACCTTTTATTATTTAGAGCCATTTTCACCACGTCTAGTTATGAACTTGGTTTCAGGGAGCTCACATGGGAAGACAAGGACAGTTTTTTTTTCTTAAACGCAGTCGACCATGTGAGCACACAAAGGTGATGCAACATGTGCATGTCAGTGCAGCGTCAACTACTGTGGCAGAGAGCACACACGAGGAGAACGCCTGGCAACAAAAAACGCCTGACATAGGTTGCTGTTGCTTACATTGAAACCACGCTGTTGTGGGCTGCTAATTTTTGCACTCAGTGGTGGATAAGTTGAATTAGGTATGCTCTAAGCTATATTTGCTGTTCATATTTTGTAGCTGATGTATGCATGTCCCTCTATATATCACAAGTTGTCTTGCTTTCAAAGTTCTGTGTAAGAACTTCTTTAAAGAGCTTAACAATAAGAGTTATGAGTAAGAAAGTATTGCTGAAAATCTGAGTAAGAACAGCCAATTTGTTCTTGAAGTTAATGGCCCAGCCTAACCTGGCCACCTTTCCTGTACTACCGTCGAGAAACTTGGTGAAAAATTTCCCGTGAAGTGGTGCTTATCATCGGTGGTATATATGAAGGTAAGCTGTGTCATTCACGATGAAGCCGCCAGCTTCCAGTGCGGCAACATCTATGGGAATAGACTCACGCCCCAAATACAGAACTCGGCTGTCCATGTGCACAATGTCCAGACCCAGATGCTCCGGCTTGACCCAGGTGAATTCACCAGTGAATTTCATGTCCGGCGAGTTACCCGAGGGATGAATGAAGCGAACGCACGAAGGCTTCTTAGGTTCTAGAAGAAACTTGTCGTACAGACCTTCAATTATGTAAGGGCTGTATTGAATTGTATCAGTACGCGGGTAAAAGCACAAGCGTGGGACCACGAGACGTCCGTCCAAGTAATACGGAATGCCGAAACGATCCTCCCGCCTGTGGCGACCTCTACCATTCATTGTGTAAGTGAAACAACCCCAGTCGTCTATTTGCCAAGGACGTGTCTGTGGCTTTTCCACGAGAGCTTTGTTTGTGTCGCCAAAGGCAGCAGCTGCCAATAACTTGAGGACCTCAGATGCATCATCTCCCTTAAGTGTTGATTGCTTAGAGAGGACTCTCGCTAACTCACAAACCTCTTCTGTCAATACGGCAGCGATTTCACTGGGGAAGGTGTCAGTAACTCGACGACTTCCCTCGGCAATGGCCTCCTTGATTGTGGCATTCAACGAGAACAGGTTGTTACGGTACTCGGAGGCTAGGAGTTGCTTCGTCGCTACATTGTTAAGACTCTGCTGACGCTCGATCGCTGAAGTCACGCTGCTCAGGTGACCTGCGAGTTGAGTGCGAACAGTATCTCCTGTAAGTTCAGCGACTGACGTCGCGGTGCGATCCAATCGAGCCGACAGGCGTTCTTCGAACGAGTTGAGTCTTCTCTGTAACGAAGCATTGTCCCGTGACAGGTTGCTCAGCAGGTCTCTGACTTCCATGAGCGCGTTGGCCGAGTTTTCGTTCACAGACCGGTCGATGTCAACGGTAGCCATGTGGCAACCCGACGCGACGTGGTTCGAAACGTCACGATGCAGTACGCTGGCGCCACAAGTGGCACACTTCACGCTGTGGAACCGACAGGCGCTGGCGAAGTGATCCAGCATGGCGGAGGCGGTGTCTTCAACTATGCAACCGCGGCGGGCATTCCAGCAACGCACCGTGAGTTCCAGGACACTATTTCTGCTGAGCGTAGACCACTGGACGTCGTCGCTGCTCTCGAAGGACTCGTTGTCGATGGGGCAACGCTTCCTCCTACTGCTGATGGCGCTGTCGAAGCATGGCCGACAGAAGTGGTGGCCGCAGGGCAACGTGGTAATCGCTTGGGGCACCAGTCCACAGACGCTGCACACTCTGTACGGCGGAAAAGGGTCCACGAATGCCGTGGGCCGCCAATCGAGACCGGTACCGAAGCCGAATACTGTGTGAATGTAACTGGCCGAAGCCATGGCAGCACTTATTTTTGCGATACGGAAAGCAGAACCGCTGGTACAGGTATCGCTATAGTGCTTTATTCTAGGCACTATAGTATTGCTATATAATAAAATTCGAACAGAGTGTACTATGTACTAGCAGTGATCGAAAGAGCCGCGACTTGATAGGAAGTGCGCTGACGTTGGATTTGGCTATCGGCTATATTTTGGCTCATATTCTGGCTACTGCATTTTGGCCAAATTAGCCGATTTTTACAAGCCACCCTAGTTTTACCAAAGAACTTTTAGCAAGCAAACAGCAAGCCCATAGAAGCAAATACAAATCTGCCGTCGACCTTCGCGGTGGCGCAGTGGCGTGCACTCGTGTCGTTGCCGGCCCAGTCAACATGCGGCACCACACGCCTGGTGCCCAACTAGAACGTACGACACGCACAAGTGCTCGAAAAACGCCACCGATACAAGATGCCATAAATGTACAGCCGCGACCACGTCTGTGTAGAGCACGCGTGCAACCGGCTTCTTGAGCGCTGTACACAGACGTGGCCCACGTGGTCGCGGCTGTACAAATAGTACAAACCAAGACACAAACATCGGCTGAAAAACGCATTAATCCAATGCAATCCAGCTACCGAAGCTGCTCCAGAGACCACCTACCACCGGCTGCTCCCCCTCGCTTCGAACTCCCTAAGACAGTATCGAACGATTCGCCGAGCTGCCCAGGAGCTCAATCGCTGACCCTGAAAATCTGGGATAGTAATACAACCCAATTTAGCAATTTCTGAGCTCAGCGAGTCGGCGAGTGTACACGACATAATTAACGATGAACGGCATTTCTATGTTCAGGCCTATCTTCCTTGGCGCGCGACAGCTGAAGCACCCGGCGATCGTGAAACGTGGATTTGCCTCAGCGGGTGAGATTTATATGTTCTGGCATTTTTGTGGTATTTATAGTAACGCATGCTTTGCTGCATCGGTGCCGATCACTGATCTGTATATACTTTTGTTGCTGCTGGCGCCCTAACTGGGAAACTATTCTCATGGTCGATTGCTAATTTGTACGTACCACACCTTTTCGGTGCACTTTCGATCGCAGCGAAGCTTGTGAGTCACTGTTTTATCCCAACTGATCGCCGCAACGTCCCCTCTGGTGATGGCGAAGAAATTAGACGTTTTGTTCATGTTGGAAGTTTTAGCTGAACATGTGCCAACTTATGAGGTGATGAGACCCGTATGAGGTATCGCCGGCGATTTAATTGTTTTCTTACTTTCTTGTTATTGAATTTCCGTGTTGCCTAGCGGCCCGTTAAGTTTTTGTTGGCGATGCATTGAGGAAGTTCGCCCTTACAAGCTACGGCGCCCAAAGCAACATGTGGTTACTCGACCTTGAACTAGGAGAACGTGAAACGGGCTACGCGAAGATAGCGCATTGCAGTGGCCGGCGTCCGATTTAAGTTTGCAAAGATATCGAGTGCAAAAAACCGAGCGGTGATGTGGACGGAAAAGTAGCGACATTAAGGACACGCTAAACCCTCCGACACTTTCCGTGTTTTCTTATCGGAGGTTTTGTATTTTCCTTGGCGTTCCGTATGTCACCACGTGACCATGGTTCGATCGCTCGCGTACGCGTGGCCACCTGTATCACGCGAAAGCAAAGAAAGATAAAAATAACCCGCTAAGATGATGTGTAGTTGCCTTTTTTCTCAGTAGATTTTCTTTTGGCATTTTTTTTAACTGGCAGTGAGATAGCTGCAAGGCATGCCAGACTTCTGGCAAAGCTAGATAAGGTTAGTTTTCATCATGAGGGCGTTTTGCTTGTAGATCAGCTTTGATAGAAAACCTTGGTAGGAACACTGAGATTGCTTTGTGGAGTCCTGTATTTGTACCCGAGCTTTGTATTAGCTTAGTCTTAGGGATATATTGCATAATTTCTATTCAGTACTAACGCAACTTGTTTTACTGCCCTACAGTTGCAGTTCTGTTTCTCAGAAGAAAATGCACAAATTTTCTGGCTTACGAAGCATCACATCAATATGCTACTGATACAAAGGAAACATTTTGGTGTCTCTTCAGGATATATCAAAGACAGTTGATGTCTAATGTCAGTCACCTGTGGCTCGTAGCTGAATACTGTAGCCCCTGGTTTATGGGTATGTGCCTCACATGTTTGGGAAAAGGTGTTTGACGACATGCGCTAGGGGATTTTGACGTTGTTGATGTCATGACCAGCCAGGCATAGTCGTCAAACTCTCCTCATTTTCCCATAATAATGTTGGTCCACCCCAGCTTGAGGGCAGGGGATTACGAGAGCACCCAGATACGTGGCTAAATAGATGAATTCGTACGTAGAAACTGAATCACAGTGCCGGCAGTCTGCTAAGAAAAGCCTTACATTGAATCTTCGATGCATTCCAAGACACCACAGTACTCGTTTTAGGGTTCTCGACTCCAATGTTTTTCATCTAAGGCGACAATCTTCAAACATATAAAATTCTTGTTTGTACTGCTGCCTAACTGTCAGTTGGCAAAGTGTAAAATGTTATAAGTATCATAAAATAATCAGCAAATGTGTTAAAGAGGTGCTCTTCTTCCTTCTTCAGCATACGAGAACATCCTTGTTGAGAAGAAAGGTGCCCAGCAGAATGTTGCCTTGGTTACGCTCAACCGGCCCAAGGCCCTCAATGCCCTGTCAAGCGCCCTCATGTCGGAGGTTGGCCAGGCGATTAGATGCGCTCAACAAGGATGAATCTGTGGGCTTGCATTGTGCATCACTGGCAGTCGAGAAGGCTTTCGCTGGTAAGGCACCAGTGGGCACATGGAGGGTGCCATTCACATAAAGTGGAATCTCATTAAAGGGCCTGTAAACAATGCCGAGGTATAAAAATTGTTATAAAGAGAAGTAAGTGCACTTTTGCCTTGTGAGCATGCTGCCGCAAGAATTTCGCCAATACGTGCTATATTTGGGAAGTTACAGGAGTTGTAACATTGGTTCTAGCGACTTTCAAATTTTCGTGTAGCCTCGCCACCCTTCTCTCTCACAGGGAGGGGGAAGGCATAGCCCGTCGTCGTGACTGCTTTTGACCAATCAACAAGCTGTGTGCTTGGTCAAGCCTCCGATTGTCGACTTTGTGTCACTGCACGTAAAAGGAGGACTGGTCAGGCGTAAGAAAGGAGCGTGGGAATCGCTTTTTGAAATGGAGGCCCTGCGTGGCACGCAGCGTTGTAATGTTGGGAAAACGTTTGCCACAGTCTACCCTACGAATTGCCGAGCTTCCTTGGGGGGTGTGTGTAAAAGTAGTCAGAGCCTGTTGACGGGCCCTTTAAAGAAACCATGACACGGTCACACAAAAATTTGTTTCTAGTGAAAACTACATTTGGAGGGTCTATTATGCCTTTAAATATCTAAAAACTGGGCCATAACAGAATATATCGGTCGAAAAAAAGCTCTGGAAGTCGCTGGCCGTTAACGCCACCCACCGCCGGCGACTGCCATTTCGCCTTATTACAGTGATGTCACGTACTGCAAGCAGAGCTGTACCGAAGTTTCAGTGATTGCAAATTGTTCAGTTTTTACTTCCAAGCTGAATAAAGCTAAACTATCTCGATATCACGCACAGCTGACCCCGGAACAATATTGCTTCACACATTGCACGTGCCTCCGTTCACTTCTTGCAGCGACGAGTTGTGCTGGCAAACTCGTGGCATCTTTTCCAAGTATGGCTGCCTTGGTCAGAATAAACTCCGTTATTAAAGAGAACGAGAATATCTCGTGAGTTTTGGTGATGAATGAGCTAGAAATAGCGCCAGTAAAGATGGAAATTAACTTCTACTGCTCCTGAGAGAGAGAGAGCGATAAAGATAAAAATTGAGTCTTGCGTGCCTCCATGGCGATCAAGTGGGGAAACAAAAGCTACGAAATGGCATTGCTCATTGGCATTGCCAGAAACCACACGACGGGCTGACGCTGGAAAAGCAGTTCTTTTCATATCCGCAAGAAGGTAGCATAATCGTATCCGACACCTCTTGCAAGCCCTAGGAGGTGGCAGCACCTCCCAGTCGGCATGCGTTGCCATTACGGCGCGAAATTTCAAGTGGAGGGTTGCAAACATGCCAGTACGGCAAAGACACTGCAGAAACGCCGCCGCTGTACATGTATGGCAGGAAACACTTCAAGGAACACTCATTGCTTGATCTTGTCATGAGATTGAAATGACAAAGAAGGGATTAGTCAGACCTGTGGAGTTATTCATTGGGTGAAAGTTGTGCCTAGCAAAAAGATCACGCTAAGTATACTTGTAACTTATGCTGTGCAATGATAGCAGTGAGCACAGTCATCGATCTTTGTTAACCTTATTGTTTGGGAAACATATTGTCTTCAATCATGTGTTCTCTAATACTTCAGCATTGTTGCTGGTATTTGCATTAATTTCTTTACAAGCTTAACTAATTGTGCTGTTTGCACAATCATACCAAAATGTTCCAAAATAGTTATAAAGGTTTCCATGCATTCTGGTGTACTTCCAGTGCTAAGTGGTAACGTGTAACAGTTTTTGTAAGTGAGGCCCAATTTATTCACTCATTCATTGAAAACACCTTAGGGGCCCAAAGGCATTAGGTAAGGTGGGTCGCATAATTTGTAGCATGTCTCGTTTCTTGAGCCCATTTTGTTAGTTTGCAATTCTCTTGACGAGGTGTGTGAGTTATTGTGTCTGTTGCAGTATTGATAGTATGGTCACTCCCAATCCACCTTCGTGGATAGGAAGTTCAAGCACTCGTGCAGTCTCTACTTTTGAAATATTTGTGCAAATATGTCGGACGCTACAGTCCGAACTTGACGGCCATTTGTGCACTTCTTGATTTTTTGTACAAAGTGATCAAATCCTGGTAACTGCTCTCAAGGTGGGCTGTATAAGTTGGCTATGGATAGATTTTTCTGCATCTATTTCTAAGTGAATGGCCCCTTCAGAGCACAAAGTACCTAATCTTAACATATTGAGCACTATGGAGGACCTATGAGGATGAAGATGTGGTCACTGACAAATTCACGGTGTGAGCAAAGAGGCGTTCTGTGAGCTATATGGGTTCTTTGATCACACTGAAATGCTTTGATCACACTGAAACCTGTATGGGGCCCGAAATGCTTGTGTTTTCTTCTCTACTTGCTCAGTGACTGCATCTTCATCCTCATCATGGTACTTGACCAGACAAACTTTCATTGAACTCTTGACTACATAGGATGTAGTATATCTGTCAAAATGTGCGATGTCGTTGCTACTGGTGCAGAAATTTAAAGTGGCATTGCCACCCTCAGTTTTATTGTTCTTTAGCATTTCTTCGCTGAAGAAGCATCTTCTCACTGCAAGCATGGCGATTCTGGAATTGTGAAATAGTAACCAATACGGAAAGAAATTTTTTCCCATTAGTATCTCTAAGGATGTAAATGTATCAACCAGTTTGTCTGGTGTTATGGGGTTTATGCCTAATATT
Organism: Rhipicephalus annulatus; assembly: GCA_013436015.1. NCBI lineage: Eukaryota > Metazoa > Arthropoda > Arachnida > Ixodida > Ixodidae > Rhipicephalus > Rhipicephalus annulatus. The sequence goes on from WOVY01001871.1 coordinate 122,050, forward strand.
GGTTCCAGGAAGGCGACGTACAGCCTTCATCGTGCCGTTTTCCTTGCAGCTGGTGCAGACATCAAGGAGATGCAGAACATGACGTTTGCCAAGTGCTTCACGGGCAACTTCCTGAGCCACTGGGACAAAGTGGCGCAGTCCATCAAGCCTGTGATTGCAGCTGTAAACGGCTACGCGGTGAGTCTTGGGTGACTTGCTCTATGACCTGTTACAACCGCAGGTAGTGACTGTACCAAAGGTTGTACGAAATAAACGAGAGAGCCGTAGTTGCCCTCTGAGAGATCAACGGTATTGGAAACTGGACAGACTTAAACATGTCATGTACCACACGTGCGATAACAGTGGAGTACAGTTATAAAAAACAAGCAACACATAATACACTTAAGTAGATGCGCAAGTCTTACACATAAAAAATGTAAGAAAAAGAACAGGAATAAAACGAGATGCATCATATATTGCAATGAAACAACACACTTTCTTAACACTAGGGAATATGTCACAGCCTGATTCTACCTACTCTTTTTATACAGTATAGCTTAGTGATGATAAGTTATTTTTTTATTCCTCAAAATTTCTTTAATTTGTTTTTTAAGTATTTATAGACTGATGTCAAACTGCAAGCCATTTTAGACTTAATTAACCAGTCGTGTTGTTAGGTATCGCAGCGTTTGTTTTCCATAATTTCTTCCAGCAGGATAATGTTGGTCTTTATTTGTTTTTGTGTACCTCTTGTTTTGTATACCACTTGTTTTTGTGTACCTCTTGAAGCAGTTTAAAGTAATATATTTGGTTTGCGCTTAACATTTTATATTTATGAAAGAGCACTGAAGTACACAAATGGTCTATTCCACCCTGGTTATTTTCATAACAGCGAGGTATCTTACCATTTGAAGCTTGTTATAATTTTTTGTTGCTTTTGTACCCCGTAGCAGCACGCCGTAACAAAGTCTCGTATAGAATAGGGCATTGTACAAATTTTCTTTAACCACTGAGGAATGAGGGAACCAATTCTGTACAGGCTTCCTACTTTTTTCTCAAGCTGCTTGACTAAATGATTAACGTGGACATTCCACGTTAAGTCTTAACTGATCCATACCCCAAGAAATTTCTCATGTTTTTCAGGTTTTATGATGTTCCCGTCAAAGCTTATATTTATGTCATGTTTAACATGTTTATTTATTGGGCAAAATATAATATATGCCGTCTTCTTGGCATTTAACTGTAGCTTGTTTTGTTTATGTCAGTTTGAGAGTGACGTTATACACTCGTTTACATTTTTTTCTAGAATTTCCAAGTGTTTTATCTAAAAAATAAGTTTGTGTCGTCTACATGCATAATAAGCTGTGATGAGGCAGGTATACATACAATATCATTAACATGAAGCAAAAGAGCAAAGGACCCAATATAGAACCCTGTGGAATTCCTCGGGTTAACTGAAGCTGACTTTATGTAGCTGTTTTCATTGTACTAATTGGTACCGGTTATGTAAATAGTTTTGTAAAAGCTTAAGGGCGATCCCTCATATGCTGTACAGTGATAGTTTCTGTAGTAATATGTTATAGAATATGTTATAGTGTATTGAATCAAAGGATTTTCCTTAGTCCAAAAATAAACCAATAGTAAATTTCATATTTTTCATATTTCCAATTATTTGATCTTTAATGATCGCTAACATTTGTTCAGTAGACCTAGTTTTCTAAAAGTTATACGAACATGTTAGCGTAATGTCATACTTATTGAAAAAGGATAACAACACATTGTGAATAACGCCTTCTATAACCTTTGATAATGTTGAAAGTACTGAAACGGTTTTATAACCTAACATATTATTCGTACCACGTCCTTTATAAATTGGGGTTACCTTTGAAACTTCTAACGCTTGGCACCAACGGCTAGGTTGGACTGTGGGCTCCTTTGTGCCATCTTGAACAATAGCAGTTTTAGTCATAGATACAGGTTGCAGAAGTTTGTTTTTAAATCATTTGACTTTATACAAAATTTATTCCGCTTACATTTATGGTGTTGGAGGCCTAAAACCGTGTTTTGCCTGCCTATTTTTTTATGCTGAAAAGACACTTTTTTAAGGCTTTAAAATGTGGTCTCGAGTCACCATAGAAAGGCATGCAGGCAGGGAAAGGAGCATGCACCTCGTCTCAAGTTTGTCTGCCTGCCCAACCTTGTGTAGTAGTAATAATCGTTGGGGCTTAACATCCCAAAACCACAACATGAGTACACGAGATGCCATAGTGGTGGGCGCGGAAAGTTTCGACCAGCTGGGGTTTTTTAATCATGCACCTAAATCGAAGCACGCGGGTTTCAGGCATTTTTGCCTGCAGAGAAAATGCGACTGCCATGGCTGATATTCAATCCTGCCACCTGGGGGTCAGGAGTCGATCACCGTAACCAGTAGACCACCACAGCGGGTCTCCTGACCTTGTTCCTTGACGTGTCGTGAAAGGACATGAAAGCTTAAGGCAATTTGTGCACTTGTGTCATTCTTATCCAGGTGGTATCGCTAATGTGCTTCTTGTTTGTTTTGCTTTTCAGCTAGGTGGTGGCTGTGAGCTAGCCATGATGTGCGATATCATCTACGCAGGTGAGAACGCCAAGTTTGGACAACCTGAAATCATTCTCGGAACCCTCCCAGGTCAGTATTGGTTTTCAGAACAAGTCTTGTGGTTCCAGCAATTTAGGTGAAAAAGGATTTATACACTACTAAACATGAGTAGCAGCGATATGTTGCCATTTGTGCAATGGTCAATGCGGGCTGGGCAAGCTAAACTTAAATTTTGTTGGAAGGCTACAGCCCCTCTTGAATGGCTCTTAACTTTAGTTTTCGCTTTCACTAGCAAAACAGCTGTTTGGGCTAGTTGGTAATGATTAATTTTAAACTAAAAAAAGTGCGGTGTAGTACAGAACTGGGCCTGTGTCGTCGTTTTCTTCTCTGGTCCCTGTTTTGTGATGTGCCCCCCTTTTTGCCCTTAAAATTGCTTTTGCTAGTAATGCCACTGTACTATAAATATTAATTGTAAAAAAGGTCCACGAGTACTATGCATTTGGTTTGTGGGCATGTTATGTTCATTATATATTTGTCTTGAAATGTGGATGTATGGCATTTGTGTTTATGGATATTTTGGGGCAACATCCTAAAATTGTAATGTTTTGTTTTATGCATAAGAGTTGGTGTGTGTGAATTTCTATGGTTACATTTTGTGATTTGCTGACCACAGTGGCATTTTGCCAATGCGGGGGCCCGTGGTGCTCTCAAGCTGTCACGGTGACAGCTTTTTCTGCAATCCGCCATCATGGTGCATTTGCTTGATGTAAAATGTAAATAAAGTTGTCATTATTATAAATATTGTTGCCATTGTTGTTTACAAACTTCTCTTTGTGAGATGTACAGGATCTCTTGCCTTTGCATGCTTTTTAGAAGAGACGCTGTCAACAAGACTGAAGTTTTGTGTAGGGGGTGCATACACCTGCCCTAAGCTTCGTTCGATAAGCTTCTTTTTCTCTCTGGCCCAATACTCTCATGGGGCTGTGACAGTGATGGAAGTCTGCACTCAGTGAGTTCAAGACGGGAACATTTAGTTGGGTGAACATATGTCTGGCTATACACTGATAGTGGCCGAGAGTGTTGGCTGTTGATAAATTGATCGTTGCGGTGGCCAGTGACCAGTGACCAGGATGGGCATAGAATTGCCCATCCTGGTCACTGGTGATTGTGCAAGCTCTAGAATAAGCTTGACTATTCGCTCCCTGCATGCAATCTTGACAAAACAATCTGCTGCTATCGTGAAGCTTCTCGAACAGTGCAGCATGGTCGGCGCCGAATTTCTCTCACAGTCTTTGTGTGTCAAGACCAAATTCGTCAAAAATCAGCACTCGCGGCAACATGACCATGTGCCGTGCAGTAAACTTTGATTTCGCTTAATTTGATTCATTTAACCATGCAATGAATACCTCATCCAGAGTCTTGGCAAAGTGTATGCTCAAAGTGACTCTAAATAGAAGCAATGAGTTGTTTTAGATTGGTAAACTGCCCTCTGAGAACTCTAATGTCATAAGTTTCACTCTCATAAGCTCATTCTTAGTGGAGAAAATTAAGGTTGAAGTTACAATTTTAAGTTCTGCGCCGTAACCTGCGCGCATGAGAAATTCCACAATGTATTTTTTTCTATTTTTGCGCCATTGGTTCGATGAAATTTTCTGAGACTCTGTATGCTAGGCCAATGGAACCCATAGATTACCAGATACCTTAATTTTATTTAATGGGAAGCTGCGTAGGACCCAGTAGACACCTTGAAAAATTTATGACGTCACAGTGTTTGGTGCGTCTCCCACCCAGTTTCCTTTCACGCATTTTCTCGCTTACCAGGTGTCATATTGCGGTAAGAGTGATGTTTTCAGGATTGTGAAATTGTATTTTACAGATTACGTGAAAAAGCATTTTGCTCTTTAGTGTCCCTTCAAGGGAGGAATAGGTTTCCTTATGTTTCTAGTTGAATGTTGCCTCCTTCTTCAGGTGCGGGTGGCACCCAGCGACTGACCAGGGCAATCGGCAAGTCGCGCGCCATGGAAATGACACTCACTGGTAATCAGATCACAGCTGCTGAAGCTGAGAAATACGGTCAGTGTTCACTTCTTTCTGTGTACTGCATACTCCTACATGCTTGTGCTGTTCTTTTACAGAAATGGCTGTTAAAAGTTAGTTGAAGTTTGTATAACGCGAGGCAGGAGTTTGGTACGACGTCTTGGTTCTCCCCTTTTTGTTCTCTTAGTGGGGAAGTGGCTTGTATAGACAAATAAATTGGAAAGGAAAATAAGTGTTTTTATCAAATCATTATAATCTCTTTTCTCATATAAAGCCTAACTTGGGTCTTGCAAGATTGCTATTTCATATGCAGTTCTGACCTACGCATCAAATGTGAACTGAATCAGTAATGACATGAAAACTGTTTGCAGAACTGCACTTACTGCATATACCATCCAGCTACTCAATAATATTCACTTTCTGCCGAAACGATTTTTTTCTAGTTTTTATGGAAACAATGGAAAGGCTGTTAATTGAATGTGGTAAAGTAGTTGATCTTAAGGAATATTATTGCATACTTGAAATCTGCATGAAAAACTGGACGAGTCTATGTAGTATCTTCTGGTTTGGACACTAAACAGAGCAGAATATTTCGACATGAAATTTCCCCCTCAGGATTACCAGTTAAAGGAGCTATCACAATGATAATATACTGCATATTGACTGTATCATTACTGATTCATTACTGGCACACATTGCTGTAAATTTGATCACAGTGTTGAAAGACTTCAGTTGAAGTTCAAAAAACGCAAGGAATCTGTAACCTTGTATACAAAATCAGTGCTCTATTTGCATTCGGCTAGCAAAGATGTCATAGTTAATTAAGAATATAGTCAGCCTTGAACACTGCAGAGTACACGAGCCTGTAGGATTTCACTTTCATCAAAATCTGGCTGTCGTTGCCAGGATCGAACTTGCGTTGTTCGGGTCAGCAACTGAGCATCGTAATCACCAAGCCACTGTGGTGGCCATAGAAGAGACAAGTATTAGTAATGATGTTATGTGCTTCTTTTTTTTTCAGAAAGGAATAAAGAATACCTTTGTCGCAATAAAGCTATCAAAATATTGCATTGGGCGTATGCAGGTGGAGTTCGTAAACTAAGGTTGATACTCCGGCAAGGTGATATAATGCTAGGAAGGAAACAACCAGAAAGGCAGAGCGAGGGTGGTCTACTGAAAAATCATCTCGTTGGCTAAATGTCCTGCGTTACTGAGAAAGGAAAATAGACATATTGGAAACATAAGGAAGGACAAACCAAACTTAGTTAGGGTTCAATTTTCCAAAACCACAATACGATTATGGGAGACACCGTAGTGGAGGGTCTTGGAAATTTCGATGGCCAGGTGTTCTTCAATGTGCACCGACACTGCACAGTGCACAGACTTGTAGCATTTATCCTCCATTGTAATGCGCCCCTACAGCTGGATGCAATTACACGACGTTAGGGTCAAGCATCATAATCATAGACCACCACCACACGGCAAGGAGGAACGAGACATGCAGCAGATTCATACATTCCTGTCGGCTTTGTACAGTTAGTCAAAAGTGTTCTGGCAGGACCATAGTAACGTAGCATAACATCTCTGGCAGCTCTTTTCACATGTGAGTCAAGCCGTGACGTGTAGTAAGATACATCTTCCAAAGGAATCGTGATGCCTTTCCTCCGCATCTATATATATTCTAGAGTTAACCTCACAATGAACACCAGCCGAAAGTTAACACGTTTGCGCATTTTCTTTGCCACCTGTCTTTAGTGCTGTCTCAAACTTTTAGCCAAGCTGTTCCTAATCGACCTCTTCTTGTCCGGGGGCCGTCGTAGATCGTAAGCAGGTACGTGCCACAGAAAGTGGGTAAATCTCACTATGGATGTGTCACACCTCTCGTCGTTCCCATTGCTTATTACTCTCTCAACTCACCATTACGCTTACTAGGGCTCCCGTCTCTCCTCCCACTTAATTTACCTAATTACGGTAGATTCTCAATGATACGATTACAGTTGATTCGAATTTAACGTTGTTAAAAGAAATCATCATGAATTTCTTTAGTGAAAACTACTTGACCCCAATATAGCTTTTGTTCATCTTTGAGATCAGCTTTAACTTGTTTTGGTTCGTACAAATTTGAGATAATATGAATATTTTGCATGCTCCCTACGATATCGTATCATCGAGATTCTACTGCAATTCCACTTCATTACTACTTGATTCAACCCACTTTATTCAAACGGCTAAAATAAGTGGCAAAGCAAAGACTTCTTTATAAGCCACCAGCTTCGCTGTTTCATCGGTATCTGCCAAGCAGAACTGGCTGAAATTTTTTAATTTTCTGGAGAATGTGTATACAACATCATGTCACATTCTGTGCCACCTTTCTCTCTCTCCTGTGCAGGTCTGGTGAGCAAGGTGTTCCCAACCAGTCAGCTAGTGGAGGAGGCCATCAAGCTGGCCGAGAAGATCGCGAGCTACTCCCAAGTGTCTGTTGCGCTGTGCAAGGAGAGCGTCAACCACGGTGAGGATTGAGGCCTGGCTGGCCGTTGTCGCACGAGCTCATAAAGCTTAGAAGCCAAGTGTAACAAAATCTTGAACTACATGAGAAGCCTCTTTGCGAGAATGTTCCGGAAGCCAGCTGAGATCATACTTCTAAGAAATTTACTTCGATTTAATGCAGCAAAATCATTTTTTTTAAATGGCAAGGGATAAGATAGAGCGCGAGATTGTCGAGGGTTTTTCCATTCATGAAGCAGGTGACAAGTGCGTGAGCAGGCCTTCCATATCTATGTCTGATGCTGAAATTAGATACGTATCTTAGAGGTTTTCTTTGACTTTCCTTGTCGTTTGTGCTGTTGTTTTGTCATGGCCTGGTGCTTCTCACTCATCACACATGCGGGAGTTCCTTTGAATATTTTATTGTTTTCAGTTTTTTTTCTTCAATCACTGCTTAAAACCAGCCTTGTTATCATGCTTTTAACCTCCTCTTAATCGCATTTTTAGGCACGTATGTATACACAGGTGATGGCAATAAAATTTCAGTTGTTAGTCAGCTCTCTTTGTTTCCGCTGTCCTTCTTTGCCCCGTGTTTCTGCGCTGCCCTTCCTAAGTGAGTACTATGAACCAGCTAGCCCAAACCAAAGTACTTCTCGAATGTGTTACCCTGCTTATGAGAGACACAACTTGTTAAAGACACAACAAATTGCTCGCTCGTCTCTTATAAAGCAATTCAAGTATGAACACTGGTGCTTGCCTAGCTTCTTTTCTCTGGCATATACTGAAACGGATGTATACCAGGGATGCCACCCGCATAGGTGGTGAAAAGTCAGTGTAATTTTCTTATAGTTTTGTAGAGTTAGGTTGGAGTAAATCTTCGTTAAAGGGTAAAAAAAGAGAAAAGAATAACATAGAAAGTGACTTCCTTGATTGCTTGAAATGTAGCAGAATACAGAATGTGGCATACACGGACAACTGCTTGTTGAAGCATGCCAGTGAGGCAGAGTGAGGGCATGACAATGTGAAAACCTACCAGGCAATAGCTGTAGCCTCTGAGTCCGTTATTGCTACTGCTGGTTGGTACCTTTGTCGTGCTTGCTTTTGTGTAATGTGTGCGTGAAAACTGATTCAAACGGTTGTGCATATAACCTTGCTGTTCATTTGTTGCAGCCTTTGAGACAACGCTCCAGGAAGGACTTCGCGTTGAAAAGCGTCTTTTCCATGCATCCTTCGCTCTGGTAAGTGGCTGACTTACTGTTTGTGCCTAGGTGCAGTGACGACAAATCGGCAAGGGCATAGCCAGGGAGAGGCACACCAAGCACGTGCCCCCCCCCCCCCCCTTCAAAAAAAAAAAAATTTCTAGCTACATGGCTGCAAATCGGTGTACAAGTTCAGTCTCGCATTTCAGGGAGGTGGGGGCCCCTGTGCGATGAGCTTGATTGCACGGTCCGCGGCTGATGTGCAATATGCCCATCCGTAGTTTTAAGGTGCCAGAGGGCGATTTGATTCATTGCTTTGTTGCTTGCATTGAAGCACACTGCAGCTTGTCCGCTAGTGCAATGTCCTTGCCGGCGAAATTCGCATTCGTCTCGTATCGGCGCCGTGAACACAGCTAGATAAGCTTAGCCACGACTTCGAGCTGTAAGCTCGGCTGCAATGCCCAAGGTTTTAAAACACGTCGGGTTCAATCGCGAGTACAGAGTGGTTCCGTAATGGTCTTCGTCAGGAAGTATAATGCAGCGCCATTGCATCCTTGTGATTGAGCTTTCACTTGCGGCAGTCTAGCCGGTTTAGCTTGCAGCGTTTTGTGTGCACTGACTGCACACAGAGCGAGTGCGCAGGTGTCACATTATGGCGCGATTTTCTACATCTGTAACATTGCGATGCTCTAAGGCATGATCAGCAGACGACGCTCTCCGGGTTCGACCAATGGCGAGGTGTGCTAGAGCGACATGGCGGACGTGGCCAATCGGAGGCCTTGAGACAACCTGCAGACATTTGCTTCTTGTGCACTTGATTTTGAAGGGTGGAGACAGCTTAGGTGGCAGATATGAACACGGAGAAATTATCCTTTGAACGAGCCCCTGTACTTTCTTTGTTTCTTCAAGCCTGTATACCTTGTCAGTTGTACACACCTTGCTATATCTCTTAAAGGGGCCCTGAAACACTTTTTTGAGTAACAATGAAATCAATTCACTGGAAAAGCGCGTTGCCTCACAAATTCAACCCCACAAAAATTTTAAGAATCTGTCCAGTACGAGCAGAGTTACAAAGATGTCGCAAGCTGCAATCGCATTCACTCTTTTCTCGTCCCAAAGAAAGCGCTGGAAGCTACGCAGGAAGGGATGGGAGGGGCAAACAAAAAACGTCATGCGCGCCTCGTCACTTTGAGCTTTTTTTTTTACCTTTTTCTTTTTGAATACGCGTGGACAAGTGATGGCCTCTCGAGGCGATCTCTGTAACAACCGAGCGCACCATGTTCAAGTAAGCCAATGGCTGATAGATGGGCTTACTACGAGGGATTTTTGGGCTTATTCCGTGATTTGTTAAGAGAAGAGAAAGCAATCTTTAGCTGACTTTGATAATTTATTGTGAATTGCAGGCCGCGTGCTGCGCTGTAACATTTGGCTCGCGTGTTCTCGGGAGCTTCTACTAAGGATCGGCAGCATTTTCTGACCATGCTAAAAAAATGTTGCAGGGCCCCTTTAAAGAGCGGTTACAGTATTCAGCAGTAAATAAGTAACCAGGAACCCTTGCATGAACACTTGAAATAACATAACTGTCTTATAACAATTACAGTGTGATAGGTACGGCTTTAAAACGAAGGTTCCAATTGTAATAGTTATACTGCACTGACTCTTCGTGTAAGTGAATGTGTGTTCAATTCTTCTAGGACGACCGGAAAGAAGGCATGACTGCCTTTGTTGAGAAGCGGCCACCAAAGTACACGAACAGCTAGATGTCTGACAAGCAGCTGTGAAAGCGCGTCCTCCCGAAAGCTTTGCGCATTTTTTTGAATTTATGCAACTGAATAAATCTGTATATTTTGTTTATAATTACCTTGTCTTGTCTTTCATTACTTAGGCTCAATGAATGGCTGCATTTGCCAGTAATGCACAGAACGAATATTATTCTTGGAGGAATGAACTATAGCTGTTGAGATGGTAGAGTATATATTTTGTGGATAGAAACGCAGCTCTAAAGTGTGAAGGGGGTTCAGTAATTTTATGCACTCACATTTGTCTTGTCTACACTTTCTGAGGCCATCATGCTGATCAGTGCGGAGGCTGGATCATCTGAGAAATAGTTCGTGGATGGCCTTTGCAACTGTAGTTTATGACTGGGCAATAAATAATGTGGTCCTCAAGGTTGGCTGGGGTTTTGAAACCAACTTTCAAAACGTGGCTGTACATCGGTGGCAATAACAGCTATGGCTATTGAATTTGCAAGGATGTTTAAAGGTAGATGAAGGTTCTGTAAGAACTCAAAATTACTAGTAACAAATGCTTTTAGTGTTTTTGCAGCGAAAGATGCTATGATATCAGAACACAGGGGAGATGCGGCGCTGTAGTTGTGTGCCGTCACCGGCGTCTGTAACCAGTATCGCAAGACATTAGAAAAAAAAACGCAGTAAATAAAGAACACCAAGGACACAACGGAATTCGAACCTGGGTACGTTGCGTACTAGCCCAGCATTCTGCCACTGTGCCATGCCAGTGGTCGAAACTCGTATCTAAACTGGTCTTAGGCAGGCTTGATGTCAGGAAAGGAATTGCGTTAATGTGAGTAGTAAAACATTTTAGAACATCAAAGGAACAACCAGGCATCACACAATGCGAATTGCGTAACGAGTCGGTCGTCCGATGCTCTAACCCATTAGCAAAACATGTTCTTGAGCAGCTATTAACTGTGGTGCATACCCACTTCAGACATAATTATTCATTTATCGTCAACCACTGCATAAAAAAGTTGTATAAAATGCTTAGCAAGTGTGTAGCGGATACCACCCATCTCCGAAAAATGAGGATAGATAGCATGGTGAATGCGGGCCGACCTACACAAAATTATGACTCGTGTTCCGCAGCATCATAATAGAGTTCGTTTCCTTCCTTTCTTATATGTGGTGAAGTGGGTACCCAGCAAGTGTGCTAATAACAGTTATACAAAGAGTTTAGAAAAAGCTCTGAAAGGCCGCTCTTCCACCTTTTTCTGTGACAATGCTGTGAGTTTTGCGGATGCCTGGCAGTTTTTGTTATTTCAGCTTTTTAGTTCCTCAAGATATATTTGTTAAAATTTGCTAAAATTTGTTCATTAAAATTTGCTATGTGCAGAGAATTGCATTTTTGCACAAGTGTAGCTACTAGTAAATACTTCATAAGAGTGGAACTGAAATTGTGTACGTACAACAAAAACTGGATTTCTAATGGCTTTTTACATTTGTTTATGTATGAATGTACGAAAATCACTTATGAATGATTTTGCTTATACGAAGAAACAATTAGATAAAGGCTATTGATTCTAGCTCCAGTTATGTAAACGGCTCTATTAAACACATTTGACATTTGTTTGCATACGCCCAATAGTTCCCTAGAAAAGGTATGCAAACTGAAAATGTTTTAGAAAACGCAGATATTACATACGGTTACACCGGCATATCCTATGAACGGGCGTAAGAAAAGGGACCAAAAATTATTTTTAAAGCCAAAGTGTCACATATTTTCTGAAGGATAAAGAAATTCTCTATCGGGTCACTACAATATCCCAAAACTAATTTCTTGCCTAGGGAAGTACCTTCCCGCCCTAATTAGGCGCACGTTACTGGAATATTCTAAAGCAGATTAAAAAAAAGTGTTTCATAATTCACTGCTCTGTAGTATAGTAACACACCACTTTTCAGTAGGACTTAGCAAAAACGTTGCAAACGTTGTATGGCCTCCACAGTAGCTTAGTATGTAAGCCGTTGCGCTGCTCATCTCAAGGGCTGCGGGTTCCATTTCTGGTCATGGCATCTGTATTTTAATGGGATTGAAATGCAAAAATAAAAAGCCGTGTGCTTAGCTGTACGTGCATGTTGGCCGAGAAACTCAGGTGATTGATATTGAGTCCCTACATGGTGCCTCGCATTCTTGGCATTTGAAAGCCCTGAAATTGTAAATAAACAAGCCTTGCAACAAATTCACATAAGCTCTAGACTTACATGTCAAGTTTGGTCTCTTGAGTCGTTAGATGCTCTAACAGAAGCAGTTTGCAAGAAAGGGGACAATCATTTCTGGTGCGAAGTATAGGATCTGCTAACTTCTCGTTTCTCGATGTCTTCCATTTTTCGAATATTGCAAATTTTGTGATAAGTTCGTGGCGCTCAGTCGAAGTTCTCTGTGTTAAATTTGCTAGAATTTTCTGAAGTGCTTTTTTTTCTCTTGCATATCAGTTTATTTAGGACATTTCCACTTTTTACGTTTATTTAAATGTAAAAGTAGGTGTCAGTCCAGAGTTGGAAGTTCTTAACAGGGCTTTGCAAAACTTTTCCAAGCAACTATCTAATGGCTTCGTTAAAAGATTTTTCGTTAAAAGATTCTTCGTTAAAAGAACGACCATGACAAATTTTAAGAATCCATCAAGTACGCGAGTGGAGTTACAGAGATTGGTGGCACGCTGTGTTTGCATTCTTTCTCCTCCCGTCCGGACGAGCGCGCTGGAAGCTTAAGTTGCTGTTGGAGGGATGTGGGAGAATAAAGATACGTCACGCGCGCTTTGTGACTGTGAGCACTTATTCCTTATTTTTTAAATGCGAAGCATTTCTTAGCGTACTTTGGCGACTTTGAGGGTGTCTGTCTGTATGTCCGTCCTTTTATCTATCTATCTATCTATCTATCTATCTATCTATCTATCTATCTATCTATCTATTCATTTATCCATCTATCTATCTATCCATCTATATATATATCTAGCTGCCTACGACGTTTAGCTCTCCTGGCCGTTTCGATAATGGTATCGATTCCAAGCTTGGTATGGCATAACATGACTGTATGAAGAACATATCTGATTAGTCATAACATGAAAATCATGACATGAATGTCATGAATGTCATGATTTACATTTCATGGTCCTGCAGCTCTTACGGTGGTTTCGTTCACAAGGCATATTGCAAAACTTCTATGGTATGTGGTATGATTGCAAGGCAAACACAAGCGAGAGACCTTAACATGAAAATCATGACATGCATATCATGTAGCAACATGACTACATGCCATGTTCAAGATGCGCTCGCGGCCGTTTCTCTAGCGTCACATATACAAATTTTGGCATTACAGTACGTGAATAGATGGCGGAGGTATGTGACTGGTGCAAACATAATCGTGAGATGCGTGTCTTGTAACAACATGATTACATACCACGCTCATGATGTGCTGGCGGCCGTTTGGCTAGCTTCAATTATACCAAATTTGGTATTATGGGACGTGAATGGATGACGAAGGTATGATACTGGTGCAAACATGATAAACATGAGATGCGTGTCATGTAACAACATGACTACATGCCACACTGATGATGCGCTCGCGGCCGTTTCGCTAGCTTTACATATGACAAAATTGGTATTACGTGACGCCAATGAATGACGAAGGTATGTGACGGGTGCAAAAATGATAATCATGAGATGCGTGTCATGTGAGAACATGACTACATGCCACAGTCAAGGCGCCAATACATTTCGACGTGACGCGGTGCGCGTGCTCGCCGGCGTTCATTTCGTCGCGTCATGCCGGTGTTGCCACGCCTGTCGCTGGTCCTGCCATGTACTCGCAGGCGCGCACCGCGTTGCGTTGCTTTGACACATGCGTGTTTCAGCGCGTCCGGCATCCTTCCGTCACGAAAAGAGGAAGACACAGTGTTGTCTGTCTCGCCGGTTGCCGTCGGGTCGCGCCGACGGACGCTGGTCGCGCCTGGCGTCAGACTATAGTGTGCTCGCGTTTTGTTAACGTAGCGTCGCTGTGCCCAGCGTGCACGCGCGTCAACGCTACATTGGAGTATACTGGGCCCTTCATGATGCGCTCGCAGCCAATTTGCTAGCTCCACATATACCAAATTTGATGTTGCGTGATGTCAATAGATGAAATATATGAGGTGCAAACATGATAATCCTAACATGCGTGTCATGAAAGAACATGACAACATACCACGCTCATAGCGTGCTCGCAGCTGTTTCGCTGGCTCCACATGTACTAAATTTGGTATGTGACGCGAATACATGAAGAAGGTAAACGACACATCTAAATATGATAATGATGACACGGAAGTCATGTACGGCATCATTTACTTCCACCTCGTAACGTTGTGCTCATCTTTAATCTAGCATATCAACATTTCTCATTCCTGCTTTGCGTATCATCGATCCCCACTGTACGTAGGATCTGCCCGTTTTTTTTTTTTTGCATACAACACGCAAAGTTTCATTGTGATCGCGAGCGCACGCGGGGACACGTGGTGGCCTCCAGTGGCAGCCACGGTAACAATGCAGCTCACAATACTCAAATCAGCCAATGACTGTGAATTAGAGTACATGGCGGAGTCGTTTGGGTGCATGACGTCATTTTTACAAAGAAGAGGGAATGATTTAAGGCTAATTTTAAGAATTATTTGTAAGCACCAGGCGGCCGCGTGCGCTTTAGTGTTTGACCCGCGCGTTCTCAGGAGCGTCGACAACCGATCAAAAGCGTTCTTTGACCATGCTGAAAAAAAAAATGGCAGCATATCCACGGAGTGAATGATGGAGAGTGGAGCGAAGCATGCGTCCGTCCATTCGTTCTTGCTTCCGTTCGTCCATGCGTGCGTCTCTGTGGCCGCCCGTGCGTCCATCCGCCCGTCCGCGCGTGCGTCTGTTCGGGCGTCCGCACGTCCATCTGTGCGTCCGTCCCTGCATTCGCCCACGCATGCGCTCTTGCGTCCGTCCATGCGTCCATCCGTCCGTGCAGCCATCCGTGCATCCGTCCATGCATCTCTGTGTGTCCGTTTGTCCACCTATTCAACACTCCAAGTACCCACTATCTCGCATCTTTTCATCATATATTCCTCATATAGATGCACCGCCATCCAGCGGACATTCCAAGGACTGAACGAGAGGTGGCACAGCCACACTTTCTTAGGGCTTGCGCTTCGTGTCTACTTCTCACCTTTAACCACCTCGAGTTCATGGTATATACTAGTTCACTGTATTCATGGCACTGCGGCCCAACGCTCGCTAAACCTTTCTAAAACCAAGAAGGTTACGCCCAGCGAGTGTAACGTAGCAACCCTTTCTTGTCAGATTGTGCTCAATGTACATGCCAATGGCTGCTAATGGGGAATGAGAGACAGGAAAATTCGGCTTTTAGTTAACGCGCACGCTGCGAATTTTTTAGAGTTCAACAACGCACAAAAGAAATCTCCCACCAGCACCACCTTGGAGGTCAAAATGTAAGACTGGTTACACACTACTACTACGACTACGAGGGATGAACGGGTGCCGCTACAAGGAGCTTCGCCCCTGAAAGTGTTGCAGGGCTTCTTTAGTACGAATCGGTTCTGCGTGAGTTACATTACAAGACGACACAGCACTGGACTAGATTGCGTACCGGCTACAGCAATCACACTCGACTGAAAACAAGCATTGTCCGGTGTGCATATGTTATCTCGGAGTGTGGAGCACCAGCTTTACATCGTTTGCACATTGCATGGTGGATGTGGCACAGGTGCCATTTTTCGGCTGTTATGAGGGCCTGCTTGTGGAGCATGTCGGTGCTATTTTGGCTGTACAAATGGAGAATCGCCGCTGACTGTTAGATAGCAAATATGATGTGAAATTGCATTTTTGACACCGCGTGGTTGTAGGCCTAAGGACAGACTTTTGAAGAAGAAAAGAAAAAAAAGGAGGACACCTTGCTAAGGGTGTCCCGCCGTTGTGAATGAAATATCTTCTGAAATTTCGAGCTAAAACTTTGGGCCTGACCAACTCCTGCTGTTGTCTGTTCATTAGCGCGCATGATTTGATGGGCGAGTCTGTGCACATACAACTATCGGTCATGTGAAGAGAGCGGAAACGTTACCACTGCCACACAATGTGAATATAAGGCAAGGTTCTGCGCGGTACGTTGCGTAACGCTGAAAGAATGAACCAGTCTAGAGGCCAAAACACAAGAGAGAAAACGGCACAGGTAACGACAATAGACTAATAACTGGTCTAGCACCCGACGGGACTATCAATGACTGGCCTAGCAAGGGTCATTCTTTCAGCATTGTGTACCAACCGACCGAAACTTCAACCTCATTGCAACAATAATGATATCTAGAGTTTTACGCCACAAAACCACTACTCATTATGATTATGAGACGCCATAATGGAGGGCTGTGGAAATTGAGATTATTTGGTGTACCTTAACGTGCACTGACATCACACGGGCATCTACCATTTCGCCTCCACCGAAATTCGACCGCCACGGCCGGGATAGAATCCACGACCTTCACGTCAGCAGCTGAGCATCCTAGCCACTGCTCCAAACGTCACTGCAATGTATTTAATAAGTATAGGCTATATCTTACGAGTGTCAGTCGTAGGCATGTGCCACTGTGCAGGCCAATATAGGCGACGCACTGCTTCTTCGCTGTTCTTACTATTTCGCCAGCGTCACTACTGTCAAAGGCAGGGTCAACAGTGAACTCCGCTGTTCTATTGTTACCATGGCAATGAAAATTTCTAAAAGCGTCCGAAACAAGGAGGGGTTTTCATTCGTGTTGGTGTGAGCTGGTGGATAACGCTTTCGTTAGCGTACCTCCAACGCACATCTTACGCATTGCGTTTTACCGGTGGTATCGATGGAAAAAATTGTGGTGAGGGGGGAGGGGAGGAAATGACACTAGTTAAGAAAGAGGTATGGATGGAACACTTCATGCCTCAGAAGCTTTCCTCGCGTACGAATGTGCTACGTACAATTTATACCAACGTTTCAGGAATGTGCATAACAGCTCAGCTAACATGAAGAATGAAATGGCACTTGAGACGGACGATATGAGGACGCAAACACGTGTCTTCATTTCGCCCCGACTTGAGCGCTGTTTTATTGTCCATGTAGTACCAGTCGCGTAGCCAGAAACTTTTCGAAGAGCTGGGAGCGGATGGTTTAACTATATTTTTTACGTGTACGTGTGATCTGGATGCAAGCAAAATCAATTTTTTGAAAAGCGGGGTTCACCTCCCCCCTCCCTTAGCTACCCCCCTCTCTACTACGCACCAGCAACATATCTAAATCTAAAAACGTTGCTCACCAGCCAATCCATCGAGAGAGCGCCGGTAAAGCTGGCTTTCTTACAGTAACAGACTTCTTGGGGGAAAGCCCACTTTATATATCCTCATGTATGAAATGGGTTTTATACAGCATATTTTCCTGTGCAGTCCACACAATCAGTGGCGTAACTAGGGGGGGGCAAGGGGGTACAAGTGCCCCGGGCGCCACTAGGGAGGGGGCGCCAAGCCGAGTCCTCGGGTTGGCGCCCCCTGGAAAGGTTGTCAATGTTTTTTTTCCGTAAAACCGCCTGGAAGGGGGGAGGGGCGAGGTTGTAATGTACGACTGGAAGTGGGGATGGTGGTGAAGGAAAGGGTTGCCGCAATGGCTTTTGCATCGGGAAAAGGATCCTCTATTTTCATTTGCTGCGCTACCTCCGTGCCTTCCCATGACCCTCGGCTAAGCTTTGTTTTGTGCTCCGCAGCACTGGGTTAGATGAGTTTCAGCGAACCCCACCAGCCTCCCAAACCACTTACTGAAAGCTTCCCTGAAACCAACCACGTACGTAAACAAAATAAAATAAAAAAGTTCGAATGCACCTTTTTTGAGTAAGAACAGAAAACTCCAACGAAATAGCCGATCGTCCAACGACTAATCGTCCACGCAGCGGCGGAAGGAAGGGCGAATATAATCCGTGACCTCGGCACCAAAGGCTAAACAAAGGCGTTTATTCGCAGAGTTCTCTGGAGGAAAGACGGAGAAAGCGTGACACGACGGCGACGTTTGTTGATTCCCTGCATCGCGGGCGCCAGCAAAGCAATAGAAGGGCGGGGGTCAACGTTTCCCACATGCCATCCACCGCCATGGGCAGGTTCATCCTTTGGCCCAAAGAACACGCACCTGCGAAAAAAGCGCAGAGCGTAGTGTACCCGACAGCATGTGCCGACTGCCCCGCTTCGTACGTTGGAGAAACCAAGAACTTCCCTGAAAGAATGCGGCCGCACAAGGATGACCTCCATCAATGGAACAGCGAACGGAGCGAAACGGCA
>WOVY01001872.1:662500-668743 GCA_013436015.1 Rhipicephalus annulatus
GTAATTTTCTCGTCCCGGCGGAGATTATTTAGGGTTGAAGATAAAAGTAACGCTAACTAATCACCGCCGGGACGAGAAAATACCGGTAAAATGTTGAAATCAATGTTACCGGCCCACTCTGCTCCCGGTTGATTCTATTTGCTCCCCAAAATACACAAGGCAGGCATTCCGGGACGTCCGATAGTATCCAGTAAGCAGCACATCAACAGAAAATATATCAGGATTTATCAATTCCTTAATAAAGAACATCCCCCCTAAAACATGAAGTTTCGCAGATGAAGTGGACACAAACCAGTTCATCTGCGAAACTTCATGTCTCGACATCCCAGGCAGTAGTATTTTTCTGGTGACCATGAACGCCGGCTCACTGTACACCCAACATACCCCACCATGACGGAAGAGCGGCTATGGTTTTTGAATATGTAAAATCTGACTCATCAACTGGTGTAAGTGACGAGGTACTGTTTACACTTCTTGAACTTGTACTAAATTATAACCATTTTGAGTTCAATGGCAAGCTTTTCCTTCAGGTCAGTGGCACTGCAATGGGCACGAAAATGGTGCCAAACTTCGCGAGCACCTTTATGGATTCACTTGAAATTCTATTCATTGAGGGATGCACCTTGAAACCTTTCTACTACAGAAGATACTTAGGCGATATTTTTATCATACGGAACCGCGATGGGCGAAGTCTTTTTCGCTTCATAGAGGATTTTAATAAGTGCCACCCGCCAATTAAATTCACCCACAAAATTTCCAAAACTAGCATTAACTTCTTGGACGTCACTGTCACGGTCAAAAATGAGCGCTTGTCAACAAAACTTTACAAAAAGCCTAAAGACCGTCAAATGTACCTACATTTCAACAGAAGCCACCCTAAGCATTGCGAAACGGGTATTGCATATTCTCAGGCCTACCGGTACCGAAGAATATGCAACCGATATGCGGGAATTTGACAGACAAGCAGAACACCTAAAGCATTCCTTATTTAAACAAAATTATCCGGAAGACTTTATTGACGATGCCATACTACGTGCTCGCAACGTGAACAGGAATGATATAAATAAGGGAAGAAACAGAAAATCTAAAACGACTTGCCAAACGAACCTTGTACTAACTTACCCCTCATCAGGCGTCACGAATCAACAACATAGTTTCCCGTGATTTCAACATAATCAGGCAAAGCAAACGACTAACTTCTATTTTCGCGACGCCACCTCACGTGGCGTACCGCCGGGATAAAAATCTGAAGGGCCAATCTTGTCACAGCAAAAACAAACAAACCCTCCCGAAATTCAATCACGGTGCCATCCCTGCAGAAAAGCTCGATGCAAGGTATGCCCACAGATGGTCATAACACGTGAATCCAAAGTGAACTTCTCGGATTTCGAATTCTGCATAACTGAAAGCCTTAATTGTGACTCCAGTAACGTAATATACATGCTACATTGCAATATCTGTGGACAAGAATATATCGGCCAAACAGTAATAATAATAATCAATAATAATAATAATATAATCAATAATCACCGGTACCACGCCACTACACTGCCGAAGCTACATTTATCTAGACATCTGCGCCTGCCAAACCACAGTTTGAAAATATAAGCGTAACTCTTTTGCAGTCTGGTTTCTCAAACAGGCGCGAGCGCGAACAGCGTGAGGCATCCTTTATTTTCAAATTTAAAACATTGTAGCCGGAATCAACGAGGACCCCGGAAGACTCTCCTGCCTCCGAGAAGTAATCCAGGAGGAAACTTGTGACAAAGATTGGTAGCTGGAGACCATGCTTGTTTCTTTCTAACTGACTCGTACGTGTAGACTGTCCTTTCTTGCTTTTTTGATTTTTTTCTTTTTCCACTTTTTTCTTTTTTTTCACATGCACATACAAAGTGTTTAGGTTCTCTTACCACTTGATGACCACTGAAAGTAACACGAACGAAGATTAAAGGTAAGAGCGACTGACCCATTAAGGAAAAAAACCTCTTCCCTAAGCACACCGTCACGACCCCTCCCGCCCACCGCGGCGACAAACCTTGGGTGGCCCGACTTGCGTCGAGAACTGAGCCGCACGGATAAGAACCGGATGTGGACGTACACCGATATTTTGGTTTCCTTCTTCATGTTCACATTGGTCCTTCCGATTTTGTTCTTTTTTTTTCTTTTTGTACTTTTTCTTCTCTTTTTTCTTTCTTCTCTTCCTCCTTCTAGTTCTCTCTCACTCTCGCATACATCTTTTCAAGGCAGAGAGGAGCGGCAGCGGCCAGCAACGAAGTTTCGAAGTTCATGTTAGTATAAACTCATCCCCGAAACTGTTGTGAGAAATAAATCTATTTATTCTGCTGACAACGCTTCCCGTTGTGCCATATCCCCATCTAATATATATAATATATCTATATATATATATATATATATATATAGTCCAGGTCGATCCTCCGTGAGCCGGTCACCAACACTGGTTTATTTCGACGTTCAGGCCTCGAGCTTGCCTTCATCAGGATTAAAGCTTACAGTTTGCTCGGTGCTGAGCTTTATAACAATCTCAAATCAAGAGGGGCAAGGATATAAAGAAAGAGTACCAGAAAGAAATAAAAGAAAAAGAGAGAAAAGAAAAAGAAAAAGAAAAAGAAGAAAAAGAGAAGAACGAGAACAATAATATACGGTTGGACTCTCTCGGGCGCCCCCTCTTCCTCTTCCCCACCTCCACTCTTCCCTCCATTTCCACCCTTCATCTCTCTCTCTCTTCTCCTTTCACCTTTGTGATGTCAGTGGTCTGTGTATGTTTTCTTTCACTAACGCATTCCATCTGCATCTGCAGAAAACGGAAGTAATGGACAACAACCTCGGCAAGGAGCAGCGCTTTGAGATAGGTATAGTGCACTTGAAGCTGTAAAAGACTATGTCTACTTAGGGCAGGTAATAACCGCAGAGCCGAACCACGAGATTGGAGTAACTAGAATAATAAGAATGGGGTGGAGAACATTCGGCAAGCACTCTCAAATTACGACAGGTAGATTGCCACTATCCCTCAAGAGGAAGGTATATAACAGCTGTATCTTGCCGGTACCTAGCTACGGAGCAGAAACCTGGAGACTTACAAAGAGGGTTCAGCTTCAATTGAGGACGACGCAGCGAGCAATGGAAAGAAAAATGGTAGGTGTAACCTTAAGAGACAAGAAAAGAGCAGAGTGGATTAGGGAACAAACGGGAGTTAAGGATATCATAGCTGAAATCAAGAAGAAGAAATTGAGACGGGCAGGGCATGTAGCGTAGTAGACAGGATAACCGCTGGTCATTAAGGGTAACTGACTGGGTTCCCAGAGAAAGGAAGTGGGTTAGGGGGAGACAGAAGATTAGGTGGGCAGATGAGATTAAGAAGTTAAGAAGTTTGCGGTATAAATTGGCAGCAGTAGCACAGGACCGGGTTAACTGGCCGGAACATGGGAGAGGCCTTGTCCTGCAGTGGACGTAGTCAGGCTGATGATGACGATGATGATGAGAAGGGGGGGGGGGTTTAATGGGCTCTGAGCCCGCGATCACAGTATAAATGATGATGATCTCCACTGCCATGGCTCGTACCCACTCCGGGGGATCGCAGTGGAGGCAACGTCGTCTTCCTTCTTGCCCCGCTTCC
The DNA here is from genome assembly GCA_013436015.1 of Rhipicephalus annulatus. Lineage (NCBI taxonomy): Eukaryota > Metazoa > Arthropoda > Arachnida > Ixodida > Ixodidae > Rhipicephalus > Rhipicephalus annulatus. The sequence continues at coordinate 666,135 of WOVY01001872.1, forward strand.
CATGTTTTTCCTGGTAGTGATGATACTTGTATTGTAGTGCCATCATCACCATCATCATTTTTCCATCACCGCGCCGCGTCTGTCGCGCAGCTGGCGCTAGCTCGAGCTGCGCGAGATAGAGAAGGAACGACCTTCTGGCCTGGCGGCTTGGACGCTGGTAGTCGACGTGGCTCCGCTTCAGGCCTGCAATAAAGTGGCGAGATCGGCTCGGCCCCATCGGCCGCCTTCGACGTCATCTCACGTCTCTCTTCTCTCGCCGCTACATTGGTGACCCGGAGAACACGCCTTCGCCGAGCGGCCCGCGGCCATGTTCCCGCAACTATGCCCGCCAGTGCCACCGTTTCAATCGACCTACCCCAAGGTATGGTTCATGCAGCTCGATGCCGTTCTGGCGCTGAATGGCGTCACGGACCAGCTGCAGATGCACGCCATTCTTCTCGACGCCCTTCCGATAGAGTTGCGCCATCTCGCTGCCACTTTCAAGCCACCAACGCAGCCTTACGATGCGCTCTGCACTGCGGTGCTCGCCCCGCAGCGGCAACACACAACCGTCCGCTTCCGTTTACCCCGCACAGGCAGGTTTCCCCGGAGTCGCAGAGCAACGTACGCACGCAAGCGCACGCAGAGCAAGCGACGGCACGCGACACCGTGGCCCTCGCCGTTTCCGCGACCACCAGCTCAGACGCCTCGGTCCTCCTCGCCGCAGCTGCTGGTCAGCTCCTCGACGGTGCCCCCTGCCACTCCGCCACCTGCCACTGGTGCCAGCAATGGCTTGCCGGGTGCCTCGCCACATTCCACTCGCACCTACCCGGCCAGCAGCCGACAGCACTCGGCGTCCCCGCTCCCCGCCCCTGTCCCTGTCTCTGTTTCGTGGTCTACGACGGGCCCCAGCGCCGTGCCTTCGCGGAGCCAGACCCTGCCCTCAATGCTCGCCCACATTGGCCTCACGTACCAACCGCTTCCAGGGGCCCGCGACTTTGGGGTTGTCACTGCGTCGCAACGTGTGCTACCAACCGTGGCCCCACCAGACTCCATGACGGCCACCTTGCCGCCCACCTCGGAGCCTGGCACAGGTGACCTTTCACCCGTTATTGACCTCCAGAATTCCTCTCGTCTGGCCACTAGCGACGCGTGTCCCGCGTATGAACTGCCTACACCATCTGTCGAGCCAACTGAACTATCTACGATATCTGTTGAGCCAACTGAACTGTCTCCGACCCCTGTCGAGCCAACTGAAGTGCCTACAACATCTATGGAGCCAACTCAACTGCCTACAACATCTGTTGAGTCAATGAGCTGCCTACGACGTCTGACCAGCCAACTGAACTGTCTATGACGTCTGTCAAGTCAACCGACCTAACTACAACCACTGTGGAGCCAACTGAAAGCATGGGAACAAGCACTGCCACCAGTCCCACCAGCGTCGAATACCTCGGCAGTGATTGAGGCGACAACTGAACCCGTCTTTCCTGCACAGCCTCCCATGACGCCATATCCCGTGGCCGCGTATTCGGCACGGCGACGAACGAGTCGCAGCCGCTGCCTGCGGACGGCGTGTGTGACTACACCTTCTACGACGGCCTCTACGACACGGGCCCGTTTGACACGCTTTACAGCCCGCATTTTAGTGCACCAGTTGAGCACGTTCTCGTCACGCGTCGCTTCACAGCGTCACTGAGTACGGCCTCTCTTTCGCCTACAGAAACGCATCACAAGTGGCGCGAGACCTCGAAATTCAGAGGTGCTTTCCACGATTGAAGACTCTGGGACCGAGCCATCCGTCATTACGGATTTTTTTCCATCGAGCGCTTACTTCTTCGTCCACTGCGCAACTCTCAGTGTCGCCCACCAGGACCCACTGGTTCCCGATGGTCACTACACGTTGACAAACTGGACTTGCCAAAGGAACACTTTATGGACTGCCGTTCATGTACATAGCATTTGTCGCCCTCTTTCTTTTTTTCATATGCCTTCAAATCGCGCAAAGCGCTAGGGGGGGGAGCCTGTAGTGCCATCATCACCATCATCATTTTTTCCATCACCGCGCCCGCGTCTGTCGCGCAGCTGGCGCTAGCTCGAGCTGCGCGAGATAGAGAACGAGCTTCTGGCCTGGCGGCTTGGACGCTGGTAGTCGACGTGGCTCCCGCTTCAGGCCTGCAATAAAGTGGCGAGATCGGTCGGCCCCATCGGCCGCCTTCGACGTCATCTCACGTCTCCTCTTCTCTCGCCGTACAGTATCATTCCTCCTCTCTCAGACGAAGTCCTTGGGCGAGTCATTCTTCCATCCTTCGGGTAAACGGCTTCAGGCGGGAAACATGCGTCACCTCGTCTTGCATGAACGTCGGCCACTAGTGGTGACACGTGCAATTCATAGTTCTAGTTGCCCTCGCTGACACGACGGAGTATCACAAAAGGACCGGCATAGTGTGCCAGTAGCTTTTGGCTCAAGCCACGTCTGCGTATTGGGGTCTACACCCACACTAGATCACCGGGGGCATAGGTTACATGCCTGTGTTGACTGTCGTAGTGAGTTTTGGAGGACTCTTGCCGCTGCCAGTGTACGTAAAGCAGGCAAGTCGACGGGTCTCTTCCGCACGACACAAGATTTC
>WOVY01001873.1:0-98339 GCA_013436015.1 Rhipicephalus annulatus
TGTGTTAAAACACTGAAAAAACGAGCCCTTAGGTATACACTTCTTTCCCTTATTTCATTGAACGAGGGTCTCGTACTGGCAGACTTGTGTGTTTAGGTTGTATAAGAGGGACAATTAATCAGCTGCCCGCTCATAAATAAGTTCCGTGCTACCGTGACGCCAAACATGCGCATAAGAGTGTTTTCACACTCGCCCATTTGGCTTATAGATGGCGCTGACTGTCACTCCTACTTCTCAATTCACTGATAATAACCCAAAAAGTGGATGGAGGGAGGGCCTGCTGTGATAGCTCAGTGGTCAGAGCATCGATACGCGTAATTCGAAGGTCGGTAGGGTCGATTTCCTGCTCACAGTTGGTAATTTTTTCATCCACTTTTCTTTCTTCTTATTACATTCCATTGGTTTCTAATAACTCCCCTGTACATTCCTTGGCAATACTGTCTGTTATATCTCATTAATTTGTGTTAAAAACACTGAAAAAACGAAGCCCTTAGGTATACACTTCTTTCCCCTTATTTCATTGAACGAGGGTCTCGTACTGGCAGACTTGGTGTGTTTAGGTTGTATAAGAGGGACAATTAATCAGCTGCCCGCTCATAATAAGTTCACGTGCTACGTGACGCCCAAACATGCGCATAAGAGTGTTTTCACACTCGCCATTTGGCTTATAGATGGCGCTAACTGTCACTCCTACTTCTAAATTCACTGATAACCCAAAAAAGTGGATATAAGGGAGGGCCGCTGTGATAGCTCAGTGGTCAGAGCATCGAACGCGTAATTCGAAGGTCGTAGGTTCTGATTCCTGCTCACAGTTGGTAATTTTTTCATCCACTTTTCTTTCTTCTTATTTACATTCCATTGGTTCTATAACTTCCCCTGTACATTCCTTGGCAATACTGTCTGTTATATCTCATTAATATTGTGTTAAAACACTGAAAAACGAGCCCTTAGGTATACACTTCTTTCCCTTATTTCATTGAACGAGGGTCTCGTACTGGCAGACTTGGTGTGTTTAGGTTGTATAAGAGGGACAATTAATCAGCTGCCCGCACATAATAAGTTCACGTGCTACGTGACGCCAAACATGCGCATAAGAGTGTTTTCACACTCGCCATTTGGCTTATAGATGGCGCTGACTGTCACTCCTACTTCTAAATTCACTGATAAACCCAAAAAGCGGATGGAGGGAGGGCCGCTGTGATAGCTCAGTGGTCAGAGCATCGAACGCGTAATTCGAAGGTCGTAGGTTCGATTCCTGCTCACAGTTGGTAATTTTTTCATCCACTTTTCTTTCTTCTTATTTACATTCCATTGGTTCTAATAACTTCTCCTGTACATTCCTTGGCAATACTGTCTGTTATATCTCATTAATATTGTGTTAAAACACTGAAAAACGAGCCCTTAGGTATACACTTCTTTCCCTTATTTCATTGAACGAGGGTCTCGTACTGGCAGACTTGGTGTGTTTAGGTTGTATAAGAGGGACAATTAATCAGCTGCCCGCTCATAATAAGTTCACGTGCTACGTGACGCCAAACATGCGCATAAGAGTGTTTTCACACTCGCCATTTGGCTTATAGATGGCGCTGACTGTCACTCCTACTTCTAAATTCACTGATAAACCCAAAAAAGTGGATGGAGGGAGGGCCGCTGTGATAGCTCAGTGGTCAGAGCATCGAACGCGTAATTCGAAGGTCGTAGGTTCGATTCCTGCTCACAGTTGGTAATTTTTTCATCCACTTTTCTTTCTTCTTATTTACATTCCATTGGTTCTAATAACTTCCCCTGTACATTCCTTGGCAATACTGTCTGTTATATCTCATTAATATTGTGTTAAAACACTGAAAAACGAGCCCTTAGGTATACACTTCTTTCCCTTATTTCATTGAACGAGGGTCTCGTACTGGCAGACTTGGTGTGTTTAGGTTGTATAAGAGGGACAATTAATCAGCTGCCCGCTCATAATAAGTTCACGTGCTACGTGACGCCAAACATGCGCATAAGAGTGTTTTCACACTCGCCATTTGGCTTATAGATGGCGCTGACTGTCACTCCTACTTCTAAATTCACTGATAAACCCAAAAAAGTGGATGGAGGGAGGGCCGCTGTGATAGCTCAGTGGTCAGAGCATCGAACGCGTAATTCGAAGGTCGTAGGTTCGATTCCTGCTCACAGTTGGTAATTTTTTCATCCACTTTTTTTTCTTCTTATTTACATTCCATTGGTTCTAATAACTTCCCCTGTACATTCCGTGGCAATACTGTCTGTTATATCTCATTAATATTGTGTTAAAACACTGAAAAACGAGCCCTTAGGTATACACTTCTTTCCCTTATTTCATTGAACGAGGGTCTCGTACTGGCAGACTTGGTGTGTTTAGGTTGTATAAGAGGGACAATTAATCAGCTGCCCGCTCATAATAAGTTCACGTGCTACGTGACGCCAAACATGCGCATAAGAGTGTTTTCACACTCGCCATTTGGCTTATAGATGGCGCTCACTGTCACTCCTACTTCTAAATTCACTGATAAACCCAAAAAGTGGATGGAGGGAGGCCCGCTGCGATAGCTCAGTGGTCAGAGCATCGAACGCGTAATTCGAAGGTCGTAGGTTCGATTCCTGCTCACAGTTGGTAATTTTTTCATCCACTTTTCTTTCTTCTTATTTACATTCCATTGGTTCTAATAACTTCCCCTGTACATTCCTTGGCAATACTGTCTGTTATATCTCATTAATATTGTGTTAAAACACTGAAAAACGAGCCCTTAGGTATACACTTCTTTCCCTTATTTCATTGAACGAGGGTCTCGTACTGGCAGACTTGGTGTGTTTAGGTTGTATAAGAGGGACAATTAATCAGCTGCCCGCTCATAATAAGTTCACGTGCTACGTGACGCCAAACATGCGCATAAGAGTGTTTTCACACTTGCCATTTGGCTTATAGATGGCGCTGACTGTCACTCCTACTTCTAAATTCACTGATAAACCCAAAAAAGTGGATGGAGGGAGGGCCGCTGTGATAGCTCAGTGGTCAGAGCATCGAACGCGTAATTCGAAGGTCGTAGGTTCGATTCTTGCTCACAGTTGGTAATTTTTTCATCCACTTTTCTTTCTTCTTATTTACATTCCATTGGTTCTAATAACTTCCCCTGTACATTCCTTGGCAATACTGTCTGTTATATCTCATTAATATTGTGTTAAAACACTGAAAAACGAGCCCTTAGGTATACACTTCTTCCCTTATATATATATATATATATATATATATATATATATATATATATTGTTGAGACGTTTATTGGCGGACACTTGTCGACGATGCTTGACAGCGACAGTCAATGCGGGGTACCGACTCTCTGCACGAGCTGCCCTTCTTTTTGCTAAAAGGGCGACCCACTAGTAGGCGCTGGAGAGGACGACCACTGTTCGAAGGCTTCGCCACAACTACCCCGGGTACGAAGAGGGAGCCGCCTGGCGACTTAACAGCTGGTTACTATGAGCGGGTCGTGGTAGGCTTTGAGGCGCTCCACGTTAACAATGTCGCGCCCTCGACGGCGCATGTCCGAAGGTGGCTCGATGGGTTCGATCAAGTAATTTACAGGGGAAGTGCGTTTGACGACACGGTAAGGGCTTTCATATTTGGGCAATACTTTTGAAGATAGGCCAGTTGATGTGGTAGGGATCGAGAGCCAGACGAGCGCTCCAGGGAGAAAAGTGGGCGCAGTAGCGCTGGTGTCAGCGCGAATGCCTTTTTGCCACTCTTGATCATGCGCTGTAAAGGTCCTTGCAAGCTCTCGACACTCTTCAGCAAGCTTGGCTGTAGCAGAAATAGGCGCCCTCTCGGACGGATCCGGCTTGTACGGAAGTATAGTGTCGATGGTGTGCGACGGGTGCCTTCCATATAATAAAAAAAAAGGTGAAAAGCCAGTAGTGCTCTGAGGGGCGGTGTCATATGCGTAGGTGACGAAGGGTAGAATGGCATCCCAATTTGTGTGATCGGCGGCGACGTACTTGGAGAGCATGTCGCCGAGCGTACGGTTGAAGCGTTCAGTGAGGCCATTCATCTGCGGGTGGTAAGCAGCAGTTTTGCGGTGAACAACGTTGCAGTCCTTGAGAATGGCTTCGACGACTTCGGACAGGAAGACGCGGCCTCGATCACTGAGCAGTTCCTGAGGTGGACCGTGTCGCAGGATGAATCGTTGGAGCAGGAAGGAGGCCACATCGCTCGCTGCAGCCGCGGGAAGAGCGGCAGTTTCGGCGTATCGCGTGAGGTGGTCCACAGCAACAATGGCCCAGCGGTTACCAGCTGATGTTAGTGGAAGTGGCCCATACAAATCGATGCCAGCGCGCCCAAACGGCCTGGCAAGGCAAGGTAGAGGTTGCAGACCTACCGGAGACAGTTGCGTTGAAGTTTTGCGGCGCTGACATTCTATGCAGGAGCGAACGAATTTCTGCACGTAGCGGTACATGCCGCGCCGAAAGTACCGTTGGCGAATGCGGTGGTAAGTCTTCGATACCCCGGAGTGCGCACATTGCGGATCAGAATGAAAGAATTCGCATATGTCAGAGCGCAGACTGCGGGGTATGACTAGTAGCCGCTGGCGGCCGTCACCGTTGTAATTGCGTCGGTAGAGGAGGTCGTCGCGAACGGCGAAATGGTGGGCTTGACGACGCAATGAGCGAGTGGATGGAGTGGATGGATCAGTCAGCAAGTCTATCAGTGAGGCAATCCATTGATCCTTGCGCTGTTCAGTAGCAACGGCATGAATGCTACTGGAAGAAACGCTGAGTCGGGGGATTGTCGTCAGGCAAGGGAGAGCGCGACAGGGCGTCGGCGTCAGCATGTTGCCTTCCGTTGCGGTACAGCACGCGGATGTCGTAGTCTTGCAGGCGAAGAGCCCACCGGGCGAGACGGCCTGAGGGATCTTTCAATGACGACAACCAGCATAGTGCGTGATGGTCGGAGACTACATCAAATGGGCGACCATACAAATAAGGTCGGAACTTGGTAAGAGCCCAGACGATTGCCAGACATTCTTTCTCTGTGACGGTGTAATTAGTCTCAGCTTTTGTAAGCGTACGGCTTGCATACGCCACGACATATTCCGGGAACCCTGGTTTGCGCTGCGCAAGGACAGCGCCGAGACCGACACCACTGGCGTCCGTGTGTACCTCTGTAGGGGCAGTAGGGTCGTAGTGGCGGAGTATTGGAGGCGACGTCAACAAATGACGGAGCGTTGTGAATGCGTCGTCACACTGTGATGACCACGAATTGAGAGGCCCGTTACTTCTGAGGAGCTTCGTCAGCGGCGATACAATAGACGCGAAGTTTCGGATGAAGCGCCGAAAGTAGGAACAATGTCCTACGAAACTGCGCAGTTCCTTGACGGATGTCGGCTTGGGGAACTCGGTCACGGCCCGAAGCTTGGCTAGATCGGGAAGAATTCCATCCTTGGACACGACGTAGCCGAGTATTGTCAACTGCCGAGCTGCGAATCGGCACTTCATTAGGTTCAGTTGAAGACTGGCGTCACTCAGACGCGTTAAAACATGCCGCAGGCGTTGGAGATGCGTGGAGAAGTCCGGAGCAAAAACGATGACGTCATCGAGGTAGCACAGGCACGTGTGCCATTTCAGGTCACGCAGAACGGTATCCATCATGCGCTCAAAGGTGGTGGGCGCATTGCACAGCCCAAACGGCATGACGTTGAATTCGTACAAGCCGTCGGGAGCGACAAAAGCGGTCTTCGGTCGAGCGTCCTCAGCCATAGGTACTTGCCAGTACCCTGAGCGCAAATCGAGATATGAAAAAAATTCGCCTCCTTGCAGGCTGTCAATCGCGTCATCTACACGCGGTAGTGGGTACACGTCCCTACGAGTGATCTTGTTGAGGCGTCGGTAGTCCACACAGAACCGCACAGAACCGTCCTTCTTCGTGACGAGAACGACAGGAGACGCCCAGGGGCTGTTAGAGGGTCGAATAACATCGCGGCGAAGCATGTCGTCCACTTGCTCGTTGATTACACGGCGTTCTGTGGGAGATACGCGATATGAACGTTGCCGTAGTGGTGGTCCGTCTGTGTCGATGCGATGCGTGACAGCGGATGTGCGGCCGAGAGAAGATTGAGCGACATCGAAAGAAGAGCGGAATTCTTCCAACAGGGCCAGAAGCTTGGAGCGCTGGACCGGCGTAAGGTTGTCGGCAATGGAAGGACCGAATACATCAGCGGATGATGAAACAGATGTAGAAACAGCACTAAGCGTATTGGAACTCCGGCAGTGCGTGTCATCAGGTTGATCCATGACTTGTGCGTCTTCGATGGGTTCCACGCTGCCGAGACATTCCCCTCGCACCAACGTAACACTGTACGGGGATGAGTTCAGAACAAAAAATAGTGGTGCTGCCGTGAGTGACTTGCACGGTCACAAAAGGAACCGGCAAGCCTTTTCTGGTGAAAACACTATCAGATGGCGAGAGGACTGCAGCGGTGTCGGAAAGACTTGCGCAGTAGACCGGCACCACCGTGGACGAGTTTGCAGGCACTTTCGTGTCGTCCCTGACGAGTAACTTGCTTGCAGCAGATGGACTGTCGGTCGGCGTCAACGAAGAGAATTGTGTCAGCTCTATTTCTGCTGGTGCGCAATGAATGACGGCGTCATGGCGGGAGAGAAAATCCCATCCTAGGATGACGTCGTGAAAGCATGAAGGAATTATGATGAATTCGACGGCATACATCACGTCCTGAATCATGAGGCGGGCTGTACACATCGCTGTAGGGTGAATGCTTTGCGCGCTGGCTGTATGGAGGGAGAGCCCGGAAAGTGGCGATGTCACTTCACGCAGTAATCGGCTAAGTTTCGCGTCCATGACGGATACGGCGGCTCCAGTATCTACAAGGGCAGATGCACGAACACCATCCACAAGCACGTCTATCACGTTCGATGGGCTTTCCTGAGGGCTTCTGCAGTTCGACAGCGTCGCAGCCCTTGCCTCGTGGATTGCGACGACTAGTTTTCCTGGTCATCCTCTAGTGGACGTGGCCGCATCGGTGACAGTGAGCGACGTCGTGGAGAATGTGAACGGCGGGTAGATGGAGCGGGGCGGGACGATGGTGACGTTGGCGGCGGTTGGTCATGAAAGCGGCTCAATTGGCTGGGAAAATTGGAGGCGACCTGCGGTTGTTGCACACGATTGCAATAGCGTGCTACGTGACCGACGCAACCACAAGCAAAGCAGATAGGGCGATTGTCAGCAGTGTGTCATCGGTTCGCGGGTCCCATTCATGTCGCAGAACGCGATGGGCGAGCCGGCTGCTGATATAACTGCATAGGGGGCGGCACACGGGGCACGTGGATGACATCGGGATATGTATGTGGCACAGTTTCTCCGAAGGCCTGGGGCCTGGCGATGGTTTCGGTGTAACCAAGGGGCCAGTCACAGGAATCGGTGGGGGTGGCCTGGCGACAACTTGGGCGTAACTGAGTGGTGTAAATACTGGAGGCGGCTGGTGGTAGTCAGGAACGACCTCCGCGATTTCCTGCTGAATGGCTCGGCGGAGGGAAGGCAGAAAGTGCTTGACGGCTGTTGAGCACGTTGCAGGGAAGCAAAAGCCAGTAAAGAGAACTGGCGGGCAACTTCCTCACGCACGAATGACTTGATTTCAGCGAGCAAGGTGGTGTGGTCAGAAAGTGTTGACAAGGCCGAGAGATCAGCGTCACGTGAGGGTGGTCGACGGGTCATCGAGCGCTGCCGCCGCAGCTCCTCGTAACTCTGGCATAGTGTAATGATCTCTTCCACAGTGCGAGGGTTCTTGGCTAGGAACATAGTGAAGGTATCGTCAGCGATGCCTTTTAGAACATGGGTAATTCTGTCAGCCTCTGACATGCTCGCGTCCACTTTCTTGCACAAGTCAAGGATGTCCTCAATGTAACTTGTGAAGGACTCACCGGTCTGCTGGGCTCGTTCACGTAACCGCTGTTCGGCTTGCAGCTTCCGAACGACAGGACGGCCGAACACGTCGACGACGGTGGTTTTAAAAGCGGACCAAGTGGCGAAATCAGATGCGTGGTTGTTGTACCACATGCCGGCCACACCCGCGAGGTAGAAAACCAGGTTGCCGAGTTTACCTGCCTCGTCCCAATGATTGGGGACGCTGACGCGTTCGTACATAGCAAGCCAGTCCTCGACGTCGGTGCTATCCGCGCCGGTGAAGACAGGAGGGTCGCGGATGCGGGGACACCGGAACATGGCGTCGGCGCCAGAGGAAGCGTTTGCTGTGCGGCGTCTTGGTGCATGGTAGAAGGCACGGTGCGGGATCGAAGCTCTAGGGGCATCGAATGCTAACCGAGGGTGTCAGAAGGGCACAGCACTCTCCACCAAATTGTTGAGACGTTTATTGGCGGACACTTGTCGACGATGCTTGACAGCGACAGTCAATGCGGGTACCGACTCTCTGCACGAGCTGCCCTTCTTTTTGCTAAAAGGGCGACCCACTAGACCCACTAGAAGGCGCTGGAGAGGACGACCCACTGTTCAAAAGCTTCGCCTCAATATATATATATATATATATATATATATATATATATATATATATATATATATATATCAAGTCGCTGTCATCATCATTTGGCGCTGTCGGAGACAGAGGCATTTGTACGCCTTCAAAGACACAGCTAAACTGACTGCACGTGCGCTCTTAAGACGAAACGCCAGTGTGACGTCACCAGTTTTTTTGTGAAAACGGCATCAGCTGTGCAGCGGCCTCGACGTGGCCGCGAGGTAGCGCTGCCAGCACTACAATTTGGCGGGCTTTCTACCCATTTTGAACCACGTTCGATAGCGAATATATTAATAAATATTAAAGATACTCATTCATCACTCAGGTGCGTTTTAAGTAGCGAATCGCTACTGGGGGGTCGATAGTTACTCGTTGGCGCCAAAATCTTAACGTAAGTAAATTTGATGTCAGTGCTCCTTTGAGGCTAAGGATATAGCCATCTTTTCCGCCTTTGTAGCCAAGGTCGTGCGCATGGAGGCACTCGTCAGCAGCGTCATGTTGTTGTCGACAACAGTAATTAAATGTCTCTGCCAATCGAAACTGGCCGCATCGAGGTACGGGACGCTAGAAGCTTAGCCAAAGTGCTTTCGGAGCCAGTTAACTCTCGCAGTACGCCGCTGAGCGTGAAAGTCGTGATGCATATTTTTGGGCATTGGTGCGACTGAGATTTCCCTACGAACCTCTTGGGGTCATGGCGACCAGCTCCTCATCAATGTGCTATGGGTGGGGCGAGATTCCTATCCTAGTGAGCATTAGTCTTTACTGCTGAAGTTACAGTTAGACGATTCCTCTGAGACATGAGGACTGCGGCACTGAGCTCAGCATAAGTGTTATGTATACCGAGAGCTAGAAGCCGCTCAGTTGGTGTGCTGAGGGGTAGACCGAGTGCTGTCTTAAAAGCACTTCTAACGAACACATCCACCTGGCTCTTCTCGCTTCTGTCGAGTGAGTGGTACGGTAGGCAATACGTCATCCTGCTCAGAACTAAGGTCTGCACAAGCCGGAGAGTACACTTTTCTTTCATGCCTTTCTTATGATAGGTGATGCGACGGATAACTATAGCTATCTGTTTAGCCGTAGTCTTCAAGGTGATTATCGTGTGACTGGCTTTGCCATTGCTTTGGACCCAGAAGCCCAGTATACGGGCCTGAACCTCGGCTATGACATGGCCGTCAACCTGTAAATTCATGTCACCGTTACTTTTGTAATACTTACTGTGTACTCTTATGAGCTCAGATTTCTCAGGTGCACATCTTAGCCCACTCTTGCTTACAAACTCCGCCCCAGCTGTCGCAGCAGCCTGGAGGGTCTGCTCTTTCAGCGCCAGCGAACCCGTCGTATCACAGGGTGTGATTTCCGCATACAATGTATAGCCAAGGTGCGGGATCGCTTCGAGCCCGTGTGCAAGTCTGCGCATAACGACGTTGAAGAGCAAGGGAGAGATAACTGCCCCTTGCGGTGTGCCTTTATTCGGCATCGAGAACGGCACCGACCTCGTGTCGCCTATCCCAATAGTTGCCGTCCGCCCAGAGAGGAGGGATATAATGTAGCTAAATGTCCGCTTTCGGCAGCCGCTTGTGTTGAGTTCAGAGAGAATGGCCCCGTGCGAAACATTATGAAAGGCTCCTTTGAGGTCGAGGGCCAAGATCAAATGTTCGCCTCCTCGGGGTACGCAACTCATGACCTCTTCCTTGAAAAAGAGGAAAGCATCTAGGGTTGAGAGTTCGGAGCGAAAACCAAGCATGGTAACGGGAAACAGGTTTTCTTTTTCTATGTAATTTTGAAACCATGTATGTACTACTCGCTCGTGGAGCTTTCCCGTGCACGAAGCAAGCGAAATCGGCCGCATGGCTTCAAGTGATGGTGTTTTACCGGGGCTTCGGTATTATTATTATTTGGCTTCCTTACACTCCGGAGAAACACGACTTTGGTACCAGTAACGGTCTTTAAGAAATTGCGTTATCTGCTCAAGAACCTCATTGCTGAGGTTTCTTATCGTATAGCGTTTGTCATACCATCCAATTTCGGCGCAGAGTTCCGATTGGCGGCCTGGGCTGCCTCGAAAACTTCTTTCGCGATTGGGGCGTCTAATGTGGCATTATCGTTGTCCATGTACCTATATATTATGCTTATATCAGTATACTTATACTCATATCTTATACTTATATCAGTACCTATATAACGATATTTAAGCGCCTAGATCAACTTTCCGTCTGTGCCGGGGTAGCCGTGTACTATTCTTTGAGAATGCAGTCCATGGAGGGCTTGATTTGTCCGGCTCCAGCGTGACCCTGAATATCACCCACGTCTGGCTAGTCCCTAGTATACCGCGGAGGGAACCGCAAAACTGCACCCAACCATCGGTGGCAAGTTTCGTTGCGAATTCATTTGCTCCCTCCGACAGAGCAGCGATTCACCTGTAGAGGCAGTGGTTGAGGCATTGCTTTTTCCACCTCTTGAACAGGCGTCGCCTACTATCCCACATGTGCAATAGGTGGCGCTCTATCGCAGGCACCTCAGCAATGCACATTATTTTCTTAGGAGTGTTATCATGCGTTTCGTGAATGAAAGCAACTTACCCACTGAGTTCACAGGGCGTTTGCTCCGGCAGACGTACACTTTCGAAAGGTCTCGCAGTCTGTCATCACAACGTCACCAGCGACACGGCAAACTTTGGGTGATGCTATGGAGGTGCTAAGAATATAACAGTCACTACCAAGATATTCATTGAGGTTTGACCACGTGGCATTTTTATTGTTAAAGGTGAAGGTCAAATCAGGGTACGTGTCCCTGCTATTGCTATTACCAAGCCTGAAGGGTGCTGTTGGCAGAGTAATAAGGATAAAACCTAATTTGGATGTGGTGTTCTCTAATAACGCGCCCTTGGGTGAATCTCGGACGTAGCCCCAAGCGGTGCTTGGAGCATTAAAGACGCCCATCACCACTAATTGATCTCTGGTGCCAATGGCTCGAGCTGCCTCGTTTAAGAGTGGACAAAGTCGTCATACCTGTATTTGTTTAAAATTTTCGTTCGCACTTTCCCTCGTTTTTTGTGGAAGGACATCAATAATTTGGTGATTAATGTCAGTCTAATCGTAATGATCGAGCGCGACTGCCATGAATTTAGTCACGAGCGCTGCATTGCGGGGGTATTTTGAATCATATAGTGTGTAATATCCCAGCAATTTTGGCGGGACGGTTCCCAACTTCTTGCAGGCAAATTACATCAGACGGAATTAGTGCGGAATGAATGTTTTCTGCAGTGCCACCGCTAGTTTGTGGAACGTTCGACAATTCCACTGCCAGATTTCTAGGTGTTGGGGGTTTTCCATTCAGACAAAATTACTTATCACATTAATAAGTGGCACGATTAGGGCACTTAATTATCTAGAACGTAAGTGGAATTCGGTTGAACACCTGATAAATATCGGTACGCGATAAAATAGTAAAACAATCTGTAACGATAAAAGGGCAATATGATTCAACGACAATAACTAGCCCGGTTTTCACCCACATACGCGTCTCCAGAAAAGGGGAATGCTAAAATGTATCTGTCACAGATGAAATAATACCTCCTTGCGATGATCTATACCAGAAAAATTCAGCAGTTGCAATGTTTTTATTCGTCCATTGGATCAAAATAAAATCAATAACAGAAAAAATACTTGCATTCAGCGCAGCGAAAAGATTTGTGAGTGATTGTAGCTCGCACGCGAGAAAAAAAAAAAAAAACATGCGGACGCTGGAATCCCCCACGCTCTTCTTTTTGCAGTGGTCTCCACCGCTTGAGGATGGATGGATGGATGGATGGATATGGCTGTACCCTTTAGATCGGGCGGTGGCTAGCGCCACCAAGCCGTAATACCTAATGAACAAAAAACTATATTATTTTTTTCCTTACAAAGTGAGTTCGAGGATTCGTACTTTGCAGTGAAGAGTTTAATTTTCACTCGTGCCTTGACTTTAGCCACCAATCAGATAACCTCCTTCTAGTTAAGTCTACCCGCTTAAAGTCTATTTTGCCCTCCCGGTCCCTAAACCCCAGTGCTTTGAAAAACTCTGCGCCATCATCCTGAACTATAGGGTGAAGCCCTTTACAGAACATTATCAAGTGTTCGGCAGTTTCTTCTTCCTCTCCACACGCACTGCATACTGTGTCTACCCCTTCGTATTTGGCCCGATATGTCTTGGTTCGCAGTACTCCCGTCCTGGCCTTAAACAGTAGAGAACTACCCCGAGTATTTTAGTAGATCCTTTCCTTGGCAATTTCCTGCTTAAAAGTTCGATAGATCTCTAGTGCGGACTTCTTAATCATGCCCATTCTCCACATGTCAGTCTCCGTTTCCTTCACTTTCTTCTTAACCGATAGTTCTTTTTGGTTTGGCCACCTGCTGTTTTCTAAGTATTTACCAGTCAACTTCCTGGTTCGCTTCCTCCATTTCGTATCGACATTCTTCATGTACAAGTAGCTGAAAACCTTCCTAGCCCAACGCTCTTCCCCCATTTCTCTCAATCGCTTCTCAAATTTTATCTTGCTGCTAGCTTCCTTGCCCTCAAATGATGTCCATCCCATATCACCTTGTACTCCCTGATTTGGTGTATTCCCGTGAGCTCCTAAAGCAAGCCTACCTATTCCACGTTGTTTAATTTCTAATCTTGCTTGAACTTCTGATCTCATGCACAAGACTGCATTGCCGAACGTCAGCCCAGGAACCATGACCCCTTTCCATATTCCTCTCACAACATCATACCTATTGTAATTCCACAGTGCCTTATTTTTCATGACTGCTGCATTCCTGTTACATTTAGTCGTCACGTATATTTCGTGTTCCCTCAGATACTCGGTCCCATTGCTTATCCATACGCCCAGATATTTGTATTTATCTGTTATCTCAAGCGTGACCTAAGCTCACTACCTTCGTTGTCATTGAAAATCATGACTGCTGATTTTCCTTACTGAATTTAAAATCTAACCTATCTCCCTTATTACCGCAGATGTCCATCAATCTCTGTAAATCTTCCTTGTTGTTGGCCATTAGCACTATATCATCTGCGTACATTAATGCTGGTAGTGCCTGATCAATAAGTTTTCCTTGTTTGACTAAAGAGAGGTTGAAGCCCAGTCCACTTCCCTCTAATTTTGCCTCTAATCCTTGTAGGTACATCATGAATAATAAGGGTGACAGGGGGCACCCCTGCCTAAGCCCTCGTTTTACCTCTGCAGGCTTGGATACCTGTTTTTCCCACTTTATAACTACCTTGTTACCTTTATAGATACCCTTTAAAAGATTAGTGACTACATGTTCCACGCCTACGCGCTCCCTCGCGTTAGCCGGGCGCGTGAGGCGATACTCGCAGCTTTTGCTGGGGAACGCTGCGATTGGGACGGCCGGAGAAAACCACTCCGCGCGCCCGGAATCTCGGAAGCCACGGGTCGAATAAGTTAGTTCACAACGCCACCGCTCATTGGCGCACCGACGGAGGGGGGTTAGGTGGTTGTAACCCGCCAGAGGCCGACCTTACCCCCCGTTTTATATGCACCAATGTCCTTTTCGCCAAGTCATCCACGTCAGTGGTGCACCGAAGGGGGCGGGAATCAGGGATTTTCATGCCCCCCCCCACCAAAGGTCGATCCCCTCCCTCCCCCTCAGTAAGTGCAGCCTTGTTTGCAAGTTGTCGTATCAATCCAAGAAGTGGCTTGAGAGCAAAATTGCCAGTTTTTATTCTATTAATTATGTCGTATTCACATATCTACACCTATACTTGAAGAGCAGAAACCGCATGATCTGTGGCTCCAGCTGCGTTCACTTCTAGTGAAGCAGCTTTGTACAAAAAAGGTGCTTTCATGAGTCGTGAGTCTGACCATTGTTATTTATTATTTTATTCTTGGTGGAAGTCTGAGAGGGGCTGTGTACAATGACAATGCCCTACGTGACTTGGCTTCGGTGCGCACAGCATGTCACTTCAAAATGTATTACATCTAGCACCTCAACCAGCTGTGCATGTAATGCTACATACCTGTATGTTGCAAACGAGCAACATTTGCAACATACATTTTTAATACTTGTGGCCATGTGCTTGGCGTTGTCGATGAATACACCCTCGCGCTGTCAGATGCTAGCTTCCTGGTTAGCTCAATTGGCAAAGCGACCGTCCCAGATAGGTGTTGGTCCTGGTTAGAACCACGTACCGGGACAGATTTTTTCGGCAACTAAGGAGCTTTCTTTCTGATAAATTCTTATGAATTTCCTTTTCATGCTACAAACGGGTGGTTGTCTTCTTTCTCTTTCATACATGTTTGTTCAGAACAATAGTTTGCAGTGTTGTTTACCGTTTATAACATTATCCGGTTTACACGGGCAAATCTACCGCACTGACTTGCATACATGCAAATTCCTAGTTCACTTGGGCGTCCCTAATGCAATTAGAGATTAAGATCTCAAGTACCTAGATACCACTAAATTATCGGCATAACAGGGCTTCATTTATTGGCCCTAAGTGTGTGATATATGTGACGAAGCTGCAAAGTAATAACATTACGCTCATATGTTGCTTTACATGGGCAACTCAGTCCTTCAAATAAACAGTCATTAAGCTAATTTTATACAAATAACAAGTAGGTTCATTCGACTGCCTTGCTTGCTATAGAAGTGAAACACGTGGCGCCCATTTCCAGCTTCGATGCCGGTGGCAGTTTCGTTACTTTTTCTCGAATCGTTTACATTATAGTGAACATGCAATGTGTCCGTCATGTAGCTTGTTTTCCTTTAAATAGTAACACAAGCACTCTATATACTTGCTGAAAAACATTCTTTTTGCATCATAAATGAGCTCCTCAAAACACGAAATAAGAACGAAGGCGCCTATTCGACTGCAAACGCGTGTCGTTGCTACAATGCTCCTTAAATTTAAAGTCTTTCCAATTAGCGTCACTGTTGACGTACAAACGGTGTGTAATTCAGATTGGCGGGATGAAATCAAGCTATCAATCCTCTGAAACAAGAGAAATGAAAAAAAAAGTATTCTAGGCACCCTCGCTTTTCCAGATATATGTTGTGCGACTCTTCTTGCTTCATCACAATGCATTAATTTTTGTGAAATATACGAACTTGCTCATTATTATTTCACTATTTGGAAATTTGAGATCATATGTGCATGTTAACGCGACAAAGATAACAATGAAACACCCGAAGGAACATGCTTTTCATCCATTCCAATCGTAGCCGTATCTTCGCAAGAACCAAATTCATCTGAAGGACTGTCGTTTCATGAGATCTTAAGTCGCATTTATTATCTCGTCTAAATTTATTTAATAAGTGTTCAGTTCACCATTCAAACAGAGGCTCATTGTCCTTTTAGATGTTCTCGCAGCCTGAAAATAAAACTTCAAACACACCCACCCTAGCTAATATCCTCAGTTCACTTCAGGCCACTCGAAAATCCGCGATACATTAGTAGTAAAGACAGTAATGCAAAGAGCTGCAGTCCAGGGCAGTACACAACTTAAAAAAACACGATATATTTATCAATCTCGCCAAAAATGGTTACCCAAGATCGTTTATTAAAAATCAATTCCCTTCCGAAAACACAACGATGCAATCTTAGAAACGCAGGTATTCCCCCTATCAACACCACGACAGATACATGTCGCTCTCCGTTGTCCGAGGCGCCAGCGAAACCATAGCCCGTTTGAAGCGAACTCAGGCGACGTGCCATTCTTGGAAGGCTGAGTCGGGTGATAGTAGGAACGCGAGTTTTTGTTGTTGTTGAGTGATTCTAGAAAGTGGAAGAAGGCACCTAATTTCTGTCAGCCCATTGGGCGACACGGCGCAGTGCCCTCACTTTCGCAGTGGCCACACACACGACGATAGTTATAGCGCGAGAACAAAACAATGACACAGAGACAAGAAGGACACGAAAGACGCGAGCGCTAACTTCCAACTGAGTTTATTGCGCAGAGCACGAAAATATACAGAGGAGACAGTAACCATGTGATAAAAACCATATGGCACAAAGAGCAGAACATCAGTAAGAGAAAAACAAAGAAAAAACAAAAGCACAGAAAAACGGCAACAAAAAATCTATAAGAAAACGAAACAGAAAGGTAGAGATAATATAACTACCTGCGCGCACCGAAACCTTCGAGGAACCTGAGTTCCTTCTCGGACAGAGACAGAAGTGATTCTTAAGAGAGAAAGGAAGAGAAAAGTGAGCCCCGTAACTGTCTGCTTCAGTGGGCCACACCTCAACAGTAGCTCACAAGGGATGGGGGTGAGGAGGGATAAAAGGGTAGGAGTAAAGGTGTAGAAAAGATGAAGAAGAAGAGGAATAGACGTGAGGTGGTAAGCCAGAGCGAGCGACAACAAACTGCATGAGGGGATAGAAGAGATAAAAAAGATGGGAGAACGGTCACTGAAGTCCGAGGACGGGGCACACCTGTGAGAGCTCTTGTCGGCGTGGGTAGATGGCGTAGAGCAAGTCCAGTCAGTCAGAGCTACACTGTCGTCGAAGGTCGTCGGCGTCAGGAGGTGACGTAGGGCGAGGCCAGTCGGCCAGAGCTACGCTGACGCCGGAAATCGCGAGCGCGCGCGCGCGCGCATAACCGGTCGGCACGGAATCCAGCAAGCGAGTCGACAGAGCCACGGAAGGCTTGCTAATACAAGGCACCTGTTCGCGTGTTATCTGCGCGGCCTCGACAATGACTCGGGTGCGCTCATCCCTGTGCTTGCACAGCGTCGCTGTGTCCTTGAAGAGGGGAACACAATTGCACTCAGTGCAGTGCTGAGCAAGAAAACCATCTTTGCCGTTTCTAACATTGTTAGCGTGTTCTCTCAGCCGATCGTTCAGACACCTTCCGGTCGTTCCGACATAACAAGCACCGCATGAAAGGGGGGTCCTATAGACAACTTCCCGGGAGCAGGCCGCATACCTGTTTCTCATTCCGTTGATGACTGCGTTTTCAGGGGTTTGTAGATTTGGTGAGGCTGATTAATTTGAAGGGTGCCGAGAACAGGACCCGAACTCTAACACGTCTTCCGATTTTTTTTGAGCCTGTGTGATATCTGGTGTTTGTATGGAATCACGGCTATCCTTTCGCATTCTGTATCAGTGTTGCTCGGATTCTGTCGGTGCCTCTGCTCTGCCTTATTGGTCCACAGGATAGTCTCAGCAACGGAAGTGATAAACGCCTCGGGGAAGCCGGGAAACGTGAGCTTTGAAGCTCACAGAGATATTGTGGGCGCACGACCTATTTAAGGCATTCTCAAGACAGGTTCCTGCTATGCCTCGCTTAACTAACTTGCTGTGAGCGGAAGAAAAGGGAAGTAGAGGTTTCTGCGCACGTGGTTCATAACACCAACAGATGTGCTGTGAGCTAAAAACCAGTTTTAAATACAAAAAGCGTAACTTGTCATTCTCGGGCATTTCATGTGTCAACGCAAGACGCACCCGAGTTTCTTTCAATGGTCAACTTGACGGCCTGATTGAAGAAGGAAGCTGGGAGTGCGACGACCTCTTCGACTTCGACGACTCAGACGCAACAGTAGTTGACTGCATCGTCTACTACGTCACAGGATTCGTATCCCGGAAGGTTGGCAGCTGCACATGCTGCACCAGTTACAAACAGGCTCTTGCGGGAAAAAAAAAGGCACTGTAAATGTCCCTGAAGCCGACCTAGTGAACTGCAAGACAAAGGGCTGGCTGACACACCCAAACATGCATCTCTTTGATCTTTTCAAATGCACTGAAGAGCATTTTGCAAAACATGCTCGTGACCGAGATGTATACGACAAAACCATTGATGCTGTGCTGGAGAATCACAACTTTATGCTTCCATGCAGTGCTCACAAAAAAGAAATGCTGGCAAAGCTGTTGCATTATTACGTGTGCCTGCGCATGCGGCAGTACTGCAGGCAATTGAAAAAGAAGAACGAAACAAACAGCCATGATTTGCGAAAAATGTCAAAGCTTGTTTGAAACAATCGATTGTCTGAGCTTGCAGACTTGCGAAAAATGCCAAAGCATGTTTGACACCCAATATCGGGACGAGTGCAGTACCACTTTTATAACCTTCATTCGCGTATAAGTTTAGGTGTACTCAGTTTGTATGTTTCGCTGTTATTGTTTTGAGAACGCTGCTATTATTTAAATAAATGGTGAAGAAACAAGCAAACATGTGTTGAATCATTGTACAATGGCTAGTTTAGAGGATAGAAAAATGTTGGTGTTGTTTTTTGATTGAGGTTTCAGATAGGGTTTACCATAAAAGCCGACAGGAGTGTCATGTTTGACAACCTTATGACTGCTCAAAGATCGGGGACCGAAGTTCAAAAAATCGATTATTATCTAATGTCTTGTTCGTGCCGTGCTGTCCATTCAATGTTATTGCAATTTCTCTAAATAAAATTAAAAAAAAAACAAGTAGCAGCAGTTGTCTCTAGAATACGATGAAACTTGTGCTACCACGCCGCACGCTGGGGCCAATGTGACGTCTACTCAATCGCAGTTCGTCATAGCTGTACGGGTAGGTGCAGCGGATATTAAGGAGTGCAAGCAAACATTCGCTTGATTCACAGATGAACTCCCAATGGTCGCTCACTCGAACGATATATTTTTCATTCGTCGCACCGCGGCTGCGTTCACACCAGCGTGTGCTCGATTCGCATGTGCTCGAAACTATATATCGAAGTTCGCTGGTTGTAGAGAAGGGGGGGGGGGGTGACCGGCAAAGAAAGAAAGAAAAATGGCAGCCCGATCCGCAAGCGCGGTCAGACGACTGCAGCGTTCCACGTCTACGGATTACTTTTTACACTCGATTGAATGGATTATTCTTGCTCTCATGAACTAGCGCGGATTTTCTTTGTAACGCTGTTTCCAGAATTCTTGCAGACGCCCTAATGTGATCACAGCTGCACCACGAGGTGGTTTCATTGCTTTTTAGAAGCGTTCTTCGCTTCTTAGGCCGGCCCGCCGGCCGTCCAGCCGTGCTCGCCACTATGGTCTTCCCTATAGATGAGGCACGTTCAGTGGGACTTGTCAACGACAAGCAAAACGCTGTTCAGCACGCGAGGGATAAACAAATAAAATTACAGCATATGCACGGAGTGAAGCGTCTATCCATCCGTCCATCCGTTCGCCCATGCGTCCGTCGACTCCTATCACACTACAGCACTCATCGGATGGACGGACGCTTCGCCCCACTCATCGTATTATTCACTCCGCGGATATGCTGGCTACGCTGGATAGAAGGACGACCAACCAATTGATGCTATAAAAAGCTTGATTCCTAAAAGCAATAAAATCACGTCACAGCTGTTATTACGTCAGTGCGCCTGTAATAACTTTCTAAACAACGTCCAATTTATATCAAGGGTAGTTCCACGAAAGAAACAAGAAAGTGACCCATTTATTTGCGCGTAACCCGTGGGTGCAGAATGCGGTATTCTGGTTGCGCTCGTGGATTGGGCTGTCTGTTTTTATTAAATGTGGAGCGTTTTATAATCTCACTCGCAAATCAGGCGTTGGCGGTGCCGTTAACGCCGACGCTGCACATGCTGGCGTCTCGTGCCAAAGCTTTTATTTTTAAATTCTTAGCGAGCTTCGGCGACTTAGAGCGTATCGGAGAGGCGGCTGGAGTGAGACGCTGTGCGGACGTGTTTTGCATAAGCTCCGGCCCGGTGACCGACTATCGGCGGACGCGCTTTTTTTTGGACTTGCTGTCAGTGGGCTCGTCTGCAGGAGGTTGCCCTGTACCTACGGACACCACTTGTTTAGGCAAGTTTATCCCCGTTTTTGGAGTTTCCGAGATTTTCCTATCAACCCCGCGGTGGCAAGGCTAGGCCTATCTCCAAGGCCAAGCCTGGCCTGGGCCGCGTCGCCCGGCGTCTGACTTGCGCCCGGTGACCGTGGGCCTTGTGGGGCTGAAGATGGAATACTACGTCGAAGGGGAGACTATAACACCCGAAGATTTTGAAGCGGAAGAGTGGGCTCAAGTGCTGAAGGCACAAGACCGATTTAAAAAGACTCAGCATGGCGACAACGCCAAGAGTAAGCCTTGCGAGACGCAGGCCGGCAGCGACGGGCGCAAGACGCACGGAGCGCAGCAAGTCAAGCGGGGGAAAGCGCCGGTATGGAAGAAACGCGGACCGTTTCTCAAGTTGCCAGCCACGGATTTCAAGATTGTGTACAGGCCCCAGAACTGGGACTTGAGTGTTGTGACAGCGAGAGAACTCGGATGTGCACTGAGAGCAGCAGCGCGTCTAACGAGTGCGATTGCCGCGGAAGAAGACATTGTGCGGGTTAATGGCACAAACAGTACGTTTACGGTGAGCACACCGTGCATAAATCGCAGTGGGGCATATGCGACTGTGAAGACGCTCAAGCTGGGTGG
Source organism: Rhipicephalus annulatus (assembly GCA_013436015.1). Taxonomy (NCBI): domain Eukaryota; kingdom Metazoa; phylum Arthropoda; class Arachnida; order Ixodida; family Ixodidae; genus Rhipicephalus; species Rhipicephalus annulatus. The sequence continues at coordinate 20,947 of WOVY01001873.1, forward strand.
TCGTGACCTGCCGGTTTCGGTGTTCGTGGTGCCGTTGGAGACTTCCGTGCGGGGAGTGATTTACAATGCTTATGATGGATGCCCAGTGGAAGAAGTTCGGGCGGGATTCCTGAAGAATAATGAAGGCATAGACACTCTGGATGCGAGACCTCTGGGAAAGTCAAAGGCGATTCAGATTACGTTCGGGGCAAAACGCATACCCTGGCAGATCACTTACTGGAACTGTGTGTACGCTGTGATCCCGTACAGAAATTTAGTCGAGACCTGCTACAACTGCAGACGAGTTGGACATCGAGCGGACGTTTGCTATCGTCCGAAGAGCAACCTATGTCACCATTGCGGGAAGGACCATCCTGCCCTGCCAGAAGGAGAGCCACCTACGTGCACGCCGGACTGCATCATGTGCCATGGTGTGCATCACACAGGGAGCCGGAACTGCAAGTTTCGCCTGGCTCACAAGCCACCGACAGGCCGGCAGCAGAGCATCGAAAGAGAGAGCGAAGCTGGCAACGATGGACGGTCCTCGAGGGCCACGGAGCGGTCACCGAGGGGTAAAAAAGGCAGAAGCAAAAGCAGGGACCGGTCGAGTTCCTTCCCGCCATTGCCAGGGCGCGGGGGTGGCCAAGATGGTAGACGAGCATCCAGTACCAACAGCTGCGCACGCGACCCCAACAAAAAGGTGAGCTTGTCAAGCACGGCCTCCCAGAACGAGACCGCTCGAAAGAGGGAGTTAGCAGCGCTGGTTCAGCGATAGGGAGACTTGATTAAAAGAATGGAAAACAGAATTGCAGAGATGGAACGCGCACTTAGGAACGACCAACGACAGGGGACACAGGCACCAGCAGTGCAAGGCCTACAGAAAGCGACGCAAGAGGCTTCTGCTCGCGTACAGGAGAGTGCAGCTATGGAAGTGGAGAATCGGGGGACAGTGAAGAGACCACTGCCGGGGGATGAGGTAGCTAACGCAAAACGATTAGCTGAAACGTCACCAGTACACATGCCACAGCCTGTTTTTAAGGTCATTAGTCTTAAGTCGGATGTAACAACACTTGCGGATAAAGTAGGCAAACAAGGGAAAAGACAGGATAGGTTGGAGGCTCGAGTAGAAAAGATCGAAGCCAGATTAGACACAATAGAGGAGCATCTCGGCATGCTCTCCACTGAATTTAGGAATTCCCAAACCCAGGTCATGGGCATGTTTCAACAGCTTCATAGTCTATTGGAGGCAAGACTGCCTCCCGTGGGTGGCCAAGTGCCATTAGTCAACCTGGTGCCTCATCATGGCGCCTCGCCAGCAAATTGAGGTTTGGCAGTGGAACTGCAGGGGCTCTCGTCAAAAGCGGGGTAACCTGCAGTTGCACGTACAAAATCTGGACAGTAAACCAGACATAATAGCCTTACAGGAGGCTAGTGGTTCCGTAAAATTACCTAGATTTGAGGCATTTACAGCGCCAGGAATTGATTCAAGGGGCGTATCACGCGTCTTCACAGCCGTCCTAGTCCATCGCAACATCACTGCCATTCAGCATTCCGTAGATAGCAGCAGGGAAGACTATGTCTTGCTTGAGATTTTGCCTAAACGAAAGTATGAGAAGAGTCTGTTTTTACCTAATGTGTATAGTTCTCCAAAAGATAAAGGATTGGGCTTGCCACAACTCCTGATTCAAACTCCACGGTTAGCAGCTCGCGCTCCGCTTATAGTGGTAGGAGATTTCAATGCGCCTCACCCGGAGTGGGGTTATATTCGAGCCAGCCCAAAGGGCAATCGGCTTTGGCAAGTTGCCAGGGATCTGCGATGAACGCTGTTAAACAATCCACAAGATCATACGAGGATAGGCAACAGCATAAGCATGGATACCTCCCCAGACCTTACGTTTTTAGAGGCATCAGTAATGCAAAGTGGATTAACACGGGACAAGCCCTAGGAAGTGATCACTATATCCTTTCCACGACGTTTAGCGCTGCGAAGCATAAAGACAAAGTGAAGGGGCATAGAATTACAGATTGGGACAGATTTAGGAAAAACAGAGCAGACACTGTAAACGGGAAAATTAATCACCTGGATGCATGGGTACAGGCGCTCAAGGAGGATGTAAATAATACCACGGTAGAAGTGCCAGTCGAGCAGGAGGAGTTTACCGCTGACTCGAGACTATTGCACATGTGGGAAGCGCACGCGAGTCTCTTGAGAAGGTGGAAGAAGCAAAAACATAATGACGTCCTTCGCAGAAGGACTGTCAAGTTAGAACGTAAAATAGAAAATTATACAATTGAGTTGCAAGCCAAGCAGTGGGGCCAGATTTGTGATCGCATGAATGGACAGTTTGGATGCAAAAAGACATGGCAGCTGTTACGGCATCTTTTGAATCCGGCAGCAACAAAATCGGCGCAACGGGGACAAATGACTCGGTTAATGCATCAATATGAAGGCACAATTGGGGAGTTTATACAGGAACTCCGGAATCGGTACATAACTGATGGAGTAGATGGTTCCTTACCTCACTACTTGGGGGTGGAAAACTCAGACCTAGATGAAGAGTTCACAATTGCGGAGGTGGAGTTTGCCATGGGGCAGCTGCGTACTACGTCTGCCGCAGGTCCGGATGGAGTTACTAATAAAATGCTGAGAAACCTAGATTTCAAATCGGTCGGTGCGATCACTGACTTGATAAATGAGTATTGGGTGGCCGGGGAGATCCCAGCACAATGGAAGCATGCTAGGATTATATTTATTCCGAAGCCAGGCAAGAAACTCTGCTTGGAAAACCTGCGCCCCATATCACTGACATCATGCATGGGCAAATTGATGGAGCACGTGGTTCTCAACAGGCTTCAGATTTATGCAGAGGACAAGGCCATCTTTCCCCCAACTATGATAGGTTTCAGGGCCAATTTGTCCACACAGGATGTCATGATACAGTTAAAATATGATGTAGTCGATCCCGGGCATGGCACGGGCACCAAAGCTGTATTGGGGCTTGACCTGAAAAAAGCTTTCGACAATGTTTCGCATGAGGCAATATTGAATAACCTATCGGGAATTGGCCCAGGGGTCAGGACATTTCGCTACATCAGATCATTCTTGGAGGGCCGAACCGCATAAATTTCAATAGGAGATATCAAATCGGACTCATTCGCGTTGGGAGGCAAAGGGACGCCGCAGGGTTCAGTTTTGTCACCGTTCCTGTTTAACATCGCCTTAATTAAAATACCGCCGAGGCTGGAGGAGATACCGGGACTCAAACACACATTTTATGCAGATGATATTACTCTATGGGTAACCATAGGTATATAGTGACGCGCATCTGGAAGAAACACTGCAACAGGCAGTTAATATTGTCGAAGAGTTGGCAGGGGAGGCGGGACTTTCATGTTCTCAGCCAAAGTCCGAGCTCTTTGTGGTTCGGGACAAACCCAGAGGGCTACATGCAAGACACTATGTTCCGCCACCGCCGTTAGTGGTAAAGGTAGGGGGTAGGCCGGTAGCTGAAGCTTAAACGATTAGAATTCTTTGCCTATATCTGCAAACTAACAGGAAGAATAGGGTGGCTCTTGAAAATCTTAAGACCACGGTCAATGCTACTGTCAGGCTAATCAGAAGAATCGCTAACCGTACGAGCGGGGTTAATGAAAAAGAGCTCTGTAAGCTGGTACAGGCGTTTGTGCTCAGCAGGATTACTTACGCGACACCTTATATGAAGTTGGATGCCGCAAAAAAAGGTAAGGTCGAGGCTATGATCCGGCAAGCTTACAAGGCAGCGCTTGGGTTGCCTAACAACGCGCCTACAGAAAGGCTGTTAAAACTAGGGGTACACAACACCCTGGATGAATTATGGGAGGCGCATCTGGTGATGCAGCACGCTAGGCTTTCGACAACCAAAGCGGGCAGGATTATATTGGAAAGGATTGGCACTGGAGCAGAGGCTCCCACTGGGGACACTGAAATTCAGGTGCAGCGAGAGTTACTTAAGGCCCTGTACATAAAACCTTTGCCCAAAAATATGCATCCGATTCACCATACGCAGCGCAGGCAGGCAAGAGCCAGAGCTTTACACGTTGAGTACGGCGAGTACAAAGCGGCAGTCTATACAGATGTTGCGGAATATAAGGACAAAGACGCTTTTGTGATTGTGGTGGTGGACAGGCGGGGGCGCTTGGTCGCCTCTGGATCGGTCCAAACCCGCTCCTCGGAAACTGCAGAGGAAGCGGCAATAGCGCTCACAGTAAAAATTTTTGCACCCAAAAGGGTGTAAAAGGGTGCTTTTACAAGAAAGCACCCTTTGCAACACCCTTTAACACCCATAAATGGTCGATTGAAAAAAGCACCCTTTTGTTTGGGTGCTTGCCTCGATAGCACCCTAAAATAGGCTCTAAGGGTGCTTTTGTGCCTGAGAAGGGTGTAGGTGCCGATTCATCGGATGGAATATGCAGCATAAGAAGAACACATAATTATAATATTTGGGACTTTACGTCTCAAAAACCTCGATATGATTATGAGGGTCGTCGTAGTGGAAAGCTGCAGATTTTCACCATTTGGTGTTCTTTAATAAGCGCTCATATCGCACAGTGCAAAGGCTTCCACATTTTCGCCTCCGCCTTAATTCGACTGCCACGGCCGGCATCGAACCCGCGACCTTCGGATTGGCGGCTGAGCAGCACAGCTACTGCACGAATATGTGGACCTTGCGTTAAATGACGGCCTAATTGACTTAGAATGTGTGAAGGTGCTCTCCGAATACAGCAGAATGTCAGCAGAAGCAAATCGCGTTTCATCTATAATGGCAATTAACTGCAATCCATGTTACGAAAGCTTTCCTTAGCGTTGGTTATAAGCTACATGTTTGCGGTGGATTATATACAGGAACATAATGTTCGCCCGAGTATGGGTGGGTGTGCGTGAGCCTGCGCATGTGTTCGCGTGTAAGCGCGATTGTGTGTACACCCGTGCATGTGTGCGTGCGCGTGTATGTGCGAGTCCGTGCTTGTGTTAGCGTGCCTGTGCACATGTGTACGCCCATGCATGCGTGCGTTTACGGTCGCGTGTGTGTGTTGCCGTATGTGTGTGTACGTGTATGTGTGTGCGCCTGTGAATAAGTATGCGTGTGTATCAGCCCGTGCGCCCTCAAATTTCGTGTGTGTGTGCGGGGGGGGGGGGGGGTCCCACACCTGTTCAAACTGGGTGTCTATATGGGAGGTGGCTTAAGAAATGGCGGTGGTCAACGCACTGTACACGGACTATTCAGTACATGGAAAACAGCTGCACACTTTCGTACCAAATCATTGCTTACGAACTTGCTGTGGTAGCTGATTAGGTCCGCTGAGGCGCTTCTACGCTCGAAAACGTGGGTTATGACCAATTCACACGGAAAGCTGTCACTGCACTTATGCCCAACCATCGTTTATAATAACAACGTTTAACAAGAACGTGCCCTGCCTTTGCTACAGGTGCTTAGCTAGCTCATTGGGCAACCATATGGAATTATGTGCTGATCATGTGGTCAGCAAAAAGTTTGTTATAACAACCTCGGCACGTTTCGTGGTGCGGGACAAGCCTTGTAATAAACATCCGCGACTGTGGATTAATTTGTTCCAGCTTCGACTACGCATTCAGTGTTTGCGGCACCATACGCAGAATAGCCAGACACAGACAATGCGAAAAGAAATTCCTCTGGAAAAAGGTGTGGCGATGCTCTCCCGCTAATGCCACCGAGGACGAAATAATTATTGTTTCTGGCCATTCCATGGTGCACTTTGTTTTCCGCAAGTTTTCCTTCACTATTTTTCGCCCACTGCAATCGCATTCCGTCAAAATACTCAAAGAACCCGAGGCTGGTAAACAATCTGCGTCGCTGTGCGACTGGCTGGGAGGAGAGTTGCCGTTTACAAGGAGTCATTCCGCGCCGAACGGCCGTCCGCCGTATGCGCCATAGCGTTTGCCTGTCGGCGCCGCCTTGGCGGGTTTCCCGCTCCTCCCCCCCCCGCTCACCCCCCCCCCCGGCCAGCGTTGCTCCCACAACGGCGGCGTAGATAAGCGAAGAGTTGCGTCACCGAACACCTGCGTGGACAGCTGCGGCGCCGCCACGCCGCCGCCAGTGCCTCCTCTTTCTCTCTCTTAACGTTGCTCCCTCTGTCTCATCGTCTTTCAAATGCGTTGCGTTTGTCTAGGGTCTTGGTCGCTGTGTGTGTTCTAGCGAACAGGCGCATATTCAATGGTGGTCACGCATGACACCGTGTTCGAAGTGACGCTCGGATTAAGGAATATTCATGGAGTGGCGGACACGGACAACGTGGGCCTGTTAACGGTGAGTGTACTGTTTTCGTAGGTAGTAATCATACAGCGCTTGCTGGGCGCCTGCAGCAGCTCTGCCGAAGTAGGCTGCCAGCCATTTACAACAGCATGCGTTCGCGGGTCTGTTGCAGATGCCCGATTAAACGTGTGACTTAACGAGTTCACACTGCTAAGCGCGATGTTGTGTAAGTGCCTGCATCACTCATACAGTGAGTGATGCGATCACTTAACAAGGGCGGGATTAGTTGCTGATCGCACATTGTCTCTACACTGCACAAAGTGATTGATATTGTTTTAAGATGTGCTTTGGGCTACATCGTAATAACATTTCTATTAATACTCAAATGTGCAACGTGCTTCTGTAGGTGTAAGCGAAAAGAAAAAGCAAAAATTATGTACAGAGGCGCACTGTACGAAATGGCTTTTTTTTTGCTTGAAGACGGTATAGTTGGAGGTGCTGATATGCCGCGATGCTCCCAGCATGTGCGCCTCGGTCTTTTAAGCTATTTAGGACAAGTGCCGCCAGCAACAGGGAAAGATCTAGCAGACTTCCAAAGGCGCGTTGTTGTGGCCATCGCCGTGCGTTGTTTTCCCTCGTTTCTGTTTGCTGTTTTCGTGGTTCGCTTTCATCTGCGATAATGTTCGGCGTTATAACAGAATCGAGAGAGTATACGTGACTGTTGGAGCTATGTGCGGTTGCTCTAGCATAAGCCATGCATGGCTGCTGCAACGTAGTCGGTGTCCGCGCGCGTTGCCGCGTTCGAGCGCTCTTACTTGCGTGATTGTGTTTAACTGAGTATTTAGGCACGGGTTACGTTTGTAAATTTCGTAGTCAATAATCGCTAATAGCGTGCCCCTGATTGCCATCAGAGGATGGGCTTGGTTGTCGAAATATGCCAGACGCTTTTTCTGAAAGCAAGCTTTGAATCTTTTTTTAAAGAAGTACTTTCATACGTGCAAGGCAGTGCCTATTGCAGGCCCGCAACTCTTTAAAAACTGGACGAGCTATCACATCTTTCATCAAATTACAATGAATTAAGATGATTGAATTATAGATGACGAATTTCTGTGCTAGATTAGGTGCACAAAACACATGTTCGCAGCCCTACGTCTAGAAAGCAGGCAAATAGGAAGCACAGCGTCAAATTTGGATTAGATTCCATTGACGGAGCGTCTTGTGAGGGTAGAAAGAACGAGAAAATTGTTCATTTTTGATGCCCTTATAGAGGCAGTCAGAATTGCACTGATTGGTGACTTGTAATAATTCCTCAGATTATTAGAGGCGTGATTAAAGTAAGTAAATCTTTTACTTTTTTTGCAGACCTCTTCGCTAGTGCCACGCCCAAGATCATTTGTTCTCATGTAAAAGAGAAAGCAGAGATGTCTTCACTGTACATGAAGAGGTGAGTTTCTTGTGCATTTTCATTAATGTTACATGTTCTGAGCATTGTACTTTAGGAATTGTTTTCACACTGGCTCACTACCCTATAAGGAATTTGATTCTTAGGTGAGTTCAGGCTTTCGTAAGTGCCATTTTCGAGCTGTAGTCTTACACTTCACCTCATTTCGGGAATTTGCTGTATGCTGGAAAACTCTTATCTTTATCATACGAAATTATTAGAATGTATGGGTTGTATGCTTCGAGTTCAGTGTAATGTCAATTACACGCCATTTCGAAGGATACACACTACACATTCTTTATATATGGTGCTGCCAGAACAGCACGAACATCCTTTTAAGAGAAGTCATATTTGCTCTTATTACAGGATGAGAGGGTGCCGCTGACGTCCTGCGTAGTCTACCCCGGCCCAGCCTAGAGCAAGCCTACTTCCTGAACCTCCACATGGATAACCGAAAAATCTTCCGTGTCAGTAATGACGAAGAAGGAGTCACAGCACTGATGAGTTGATTTTTTTTTATTTTCAACATTGGCTACGGCCGCAAGGCCTTTAACAACCACCGTGATTGAGCGGATTTTTCTCGGCGTGAGTTTGGAGTTTATCAAAGAAGTTGTTCAGGCAGTGCGACGCTGAAAATTTTAGTGTCACAATGCCTGAACAACTTTTTCTAGTGTGGTCATGGTAGATGAACAAACATTGTTATTTGTGTAAGTTATTTTGCTTAAATATAGCTGGACCATTCCATGCCAAACGTCCCAGCCACTTTGGCGACCATCTGAATTGTATTTGAAAAAAAAGTGCTGACTTACTGCATTGAAAACAGTGAACTGCTAGAATATTTCAGCGAGAAAAAAAGTTTTGTTCATGTGGCTAGCTTATAACTTCCAGGCATAATGCCGTCTGTGTGCTGTTTGTGGAAAATTTCGTTTTAAAACTACCGCTTATTTTATCTAAAGCAAATTCGGTCTACCTGTTAAGTAAATGTGCTTCTGTAAGGTATTTGAAGCTCAATAGTAATAGTGCAATTTTTTAGCCACATTCGCTTTCAAGAATAAAGCGAAAATGTGTTATGTTTGCATTTTTTATTGCAATATTGCACTTTGTATGAATATCTGGGCAGTGAATATTTACTCCACAGAAGGTATATTTTGAGGAAAAAATATCTTTAGACCTCTCAAGCTGCTAAAATATACGAGAAAATATCACGAATTTCACAAAATTGTGATTTTTGTCCGTATTGAGATGCAATTTGCTCCATGTTGTGATACAATGAAAACTCATCATTATACCTAAATTGTAAGAAAATGAAATTCTTTCTGTAATAAAAATCTTATCGCAAAAAGGACAGGAAAGAGCGCTGTCAACTGAATTTTATTGAAGGTGCTACGAGCGTTTTTATACTGAGCACAAGACCAGGGCTCATCTGCAACAACACATGTGTGACCATGACAAAATAATTTCAACCGAGAAAAGAATACTCTTTTTCGGAAGAGATAAGTGAAGGTGTACTGATGCATTGATCCTTGGCCTTCCTGATAAAGAGTTCTAAAATCTCTCATTTTTCTGCTTGCTTTTTTTTCAAAAACCGTGTTTTATGAAACCTAGGACTACACTTACATTCTTTACGGTGTCCGGCCATGAGACTACTATAGCTCTTCTTAACATTTAAAGCATGCTGTCTTGCTTGATCATTGAAGCATTGCCCAGTTTGTCCTGTTTACTTTTCCACATGTTAGCGGTATCTTATACACATTAGATTGGCATTCAGTAAACCTATTCTAGTGACGAATGGTGCAAGATTGACTATTCCTGTTGCTGTAAGTACATGCACTTTTGAAAGCTTGCAAGGGGTGGAAAACAACAATGTCATATCTGCTGGCTCTTTTCCTCAAATTGTGAGACACCTTATGTACGTAGTACCGTGTGACATGCAAAGGTGATTGGTCATTCTCTTTTTCTTTTGGTCCTGCTTCCTTTAACTTTACTTTCTGCAGGAGGGTTTCACAAACAAGTGTGATGATGCTGTTGGGGTATTGGCTGGTGCTATCAGCCCAGGAGTGCTAAGAATGTTCTGCCTTTTGATAGTGGGCATTCAAAATTAGTAGAAAGAGGAATTGATACCACATTTACTCAGGCCACCCTTCAGAAGTCATGTTAGCACAAGGGTGAGGTCAGGTTTAAAAACCAGATTAAAAGACTAAAAGATGCTGGGTATCCCAACAGAATCATCACACCCGTTTGCAAAACTCTCCTGCAGAAAGTAAAGTTAGACAGGAGCAACAAAAACAATGACCAAAACCTTTGCATGTTATACCACATCATGTGTCTCACAATTAAAGAAATAGCCAGCAGATATGATATTAGCGTGTTGTTTTCCACCCCTTCCAAGCTTTCAAAAGTTTGTGTACTAAACAGCAACAGGAATAGTCAATCTTGCCCCATTCGTCACGAGAATAAGTTTACTTAATGCCAATTTAATGTTTGTAGAAGTATTTTTTATCAGGTAAACCAATGATCAGTGCATCACTACACGTTCACTTATCCTTTCCGAGAGGGAGTATTCTTTTCACAGTTAAAGATTATTTTGTAGTGCTCACACATGTCGTCGCGCATGAACACGGTTCTTGTACTCCGTATAAAAGCGCTCGTAGCACATTCATTAAATTCAGTTGACAGTCGGTGCTCTTTCCTGTCCTTTCTGTCTCTTCCGAAAGTTGTCGCGCTGTGACTAGCACACAACCACGATGAACCAACTCTCCCAAATTAAGCTCTTGTTACGTAACACATAGACCGAGTTTTGTATGAAAAGAAGGAGCGGTGCTTTTAAAATAAAATTTTTCACATACAACACCTAGACGGCATTCCAGGAAGTTCAGAAGGCAGCCACGTGACCAAATATTTTTCCTCTCCTAAATATTCCAGAAGTTCACTATTTTCAATGCAGCACGAATTTTTCGAATACGTTTGAGATGGTTGCCAAAATGGCTGGGACATTTGGCATAAAGTGACCCAGCTGTGTCATTAGCCATAATTATGCATTACCTCTTTTGTTTTTTGTGTGTTTTGACTCAGTTTTGTGTTCGTTTTTAGCTTATTGTGTTTCTGATCATTGTATTGGTTTCTTAAGTATTCGCTAAAGTTATATGTGCAAAAACCCGTATATGTTTGCATGTACATCATTTCTCATAATCAATTGTTATACATCCAGGAATACAAAGCTTAATCCACTGTGATTATATACATTTGAAAACACTATCCATATATATTTTTGTGTGCATCACTTCTTGGGAACGATTGTGTACATGAAGGCGTATATAGTGAAATCATGCTGATTGTATATATTTGAAAGAATCATAAGTATATATATGCCTGTATTTCATTCCTATTAACCGATTGTGTACATGAAGGAGTATTAAACTGGAAACCACTAGGATTGTAGATACTTGAAAGAATTATAGGGATATATTAGCGTATATTTCATTTGTAGTCTCTATGTACTTGAAGCAGTATACTAAACTGAAACCAGTGTAATTGTATGTTGCAAAGAATTGTCAATGAAGTGAAACTGAATAAATATAATAAACATTTGAGGTGTTGCATGTGTAGTGTACGTATACGTGAACGTATATCTGGTGAAAAAGTTGTGTGGCAGAGGAAAAGTTTGTTTTATTTGCCTATTAAATAAACGCACTATGCAAGGGCAGCAAGGCTTCATTTTCTGTAACGCGCATTATGCATATACTGTGAAGTATATATAGATCCAGCACAAGTTCATACACGATGGCACGCGTTTATATTTTTGCCCAGACGCAATGAATGGAGCTCGACAAGTGGCGCACCATTGATAATGAGGAGCACTTTCTTCAAGTAGTGTGTAATCAGTGCATGCTGATATCTATTAGTGCAGTCTAAAAGAATACTGGCACCCCTGCCATGGGCACTCAACACCCTTGTGCACCCTTCTCGCACCCTCCTCAGAGAGTGCTAAAAAAGTGATGGACATCGAAGGCACCCTTCCTTAAGGGTGTTTTTTAACACCCTACAGTTTTTTTTACATGTACACGCTATTCTAAGGGTGCATGAAAAAACACCCTTTTTGGAAGGTGCTGAATTAACACCCTTAGGGTGTCGTCCACGGGACAAGCTCATTTACACCCTTCTGGGTGTAAAAATTTTTACTGTGCTATAGCGATAACTAATTCGCAGTCAGATTTGATTTTCAGTGATTCAAAGACAGCCATCCGAAATCTGGCGAGGGGCAGAATATCGGCGACCACCGCACGATTTCTGCATGGGGCCACGGGACGAGAAATGAGAGAAATAGAAATTGTCTGGGTACCAGCACACTCTGGGAACCCTGGGAACGAGGCGGCTCACCTGAATGCTCGAGGTTTCGTCAGCCGGGTAGGTGAGCCGCCAGTTCCGGGGAGGTCCGCGAGAGATGGGCAGGTGTCCTTTCGTGACATAACGAATCATTATAAACTAGAGCGGAGGTTTTATTCGCCCCCGCACAAGCGTTTGACTAAGGCACAGGAATGCGTCTGGAGAAAACTGCAGACGCGATCTTTTTCCAACCCTTACGTGTTAAACCAAATGTACCCGGAGGAGATTAAGCCGCAATGCAAATGGTGTCAGGCTGTGGCAACATATGTGATCTCATACTTTGGGAATTAAGCATAGTGCCGCCGCCGGTGGATATTATGCGTGATCCCTCTCTTGAGCACTGGGAGGCCGTGTTGACCAGCTCAGACCCAGTCGTCCAGTTAAGGGTCGTGGAGTGGGCCACACAGGTCGCCGCCAACCTTGGGTTGATGGCCACCTAACACGGAATCATCCTCAGTTGCTTTCTGACGAAATAAAGTTTTTCCACCCATTCATCCATAGAGCGTATCTATCTATCTATCTATCTATCTATCTATCTATCTATCTATCTATCTATCTATCTATCTATCTATCTATCTATCTATCTATCTATCTATCTATCTATCTAATCTATCTATCTATCTATCTATCTATCTATCTATCTATCTATCTATCTATTTATCTATCTATCCATCTATCTATCCATCTATCTATCTGTCTATCTATCTATCTATCTATCTATCTATCTATCTATCTATCTATCTATCTATCATGCCACCTACGACTTTTAGCTCTCCTGGCCGTTTCAATAGTGGTATCCATACCAAACTTGGTATGGCATAACATGACTGTATGAAGAACATATTCGACTAGTCATAACATGAAAATTATGACATGTTTGTCATGAATATTATGATTTACATTTCGTGGTCCTGCAGCTCTGGTGGTGGTTTTGTTCGCATGACATGTATCAAAACTGGTATGGTATGACATGATTGCATGGCTAACACAAGCGAGAGACCCTAACATGAAAATCTTGACGTGCGTGTCATGTAACAACATGATTACATGCCACGCTCATGATGCGCTCTCGGCCATTTCGCTAGCGTCATACATATCAAATTTGGTATTACAGTACATGAATGTATGACGAAGGTATGCGACTGGTGTAAACATTGTAGTCATGAGATGCGTGTCATGTAACAACATGACTACATGCCACGCTCATGGTGCACTGGCGGCCGTTTCTCTAGTTTCACTTCTACCAAAATTGGTATTACCGGACATGAATGGATGAAGGTATGATACTGGTGTAAACTAAATAAACATGAGATGCGTGTCACGTAACAACATGACCACATGCTACGCTCATGATGCACTCGCGGCCGTTTCGCTAGCTTCCCATGTACCAAACTCGGTATTACGCGACGCGAACAGACGACATAGGTAGATGACACATCCAAACATGTTAATCACGACATGCGTGTCGTGTAACAACATGACTGCATGCCACTCTGATGATGGGCTCGCGGCCGTTTCACTAGCTTCAGATACACCAAGTTTGGTATTACGTGACGCCAATGAATAAAGAAGGTATGTGACTGGTGCAAACCTGATAATCAAGAGATGCGTGTCATGTGAGAACATGACTACATGCCCCAGTCAGGGCGCCAATACATTTCGATGGGACGCGGTGCGCGTGCGCACCGGCGTTCGTTACTTCGCGTCAAGCTGGCGTTGCCACGCCAAACACTGGTCTGCCACATGCTCGCAGGCGCGCACCACGCTGCGTTGTTTTGACGCATGCGCGTTTCAGCGTGTCCGGCGTCCCTCCATCACGAAAAGAGGGAGACGCAGTTTAGTCTGGGTAACGCATCGGCGCCAAATGCAGGGTGTCGCATTTCGTGCGGGTTGCCGTCGGGCCGCGCCGACGGACGCTGGGCGCACCTGGAGTCAGACTATAGAGTGCTCGCGTTTTGCTAACGGTAGCGCCGCCGTGCCCAGCGTGCGCGCGCGTCAACGCTACATTGGAGTATATTGGGCCCTTGATGATGCGCTCGCGGCTATTTGCTAACTCTACATATACCAAATTTGGTGTTACGTGACGTCAATAGATGACAACATATATGACTGGTGCAGACATGATAATCCTGACACGCGTGTTATGTAAGAACATGACAACATTTCACGCTCATAGCGTGCTTGCGGCCGCTTCGCTAGCTGACATATACTAAATTTGGTATGACGTGACGTGCATAAATGACGATGGTAAACGACACATCCAAACATGATAATCATGACACAGAAGTCATGTACGGCATCATTTCCCTCCACTCGTCACGTTGGGCTGATTTTAAAGTGACATATCAACAATTCTGATTCGTGCTTCGCATATAATCGATTCCCACTGTACGTAGGATCTGCCAATTTTTCCCCTATCTAATATGCAGAAGGGCACGCATTAGTATGACGTATACCTGAAATTAAACAGAAGAAACAAAACCTAGCGTCAATTTCTCTAAAAGAAAAAAAAAACTACAGTGTTCACAGAGCATCGACCGTATAAACTGTAACTACTCGGCAACCTGATTAATAAATCACTACTATTGAATCAAACATTGATTTTGACTTCCACTCCAAAATTTTTTCTCCCCTATGCAGAATGTTAGCGACGCATGCACGCAAGGTAACCACGCGAACACCGTGGCATGAGTGCGGCCGCTTGGGCTAGTTGGTATGACATGACGATAATTGTAGCGCGAGAACAAAATGACGACAAAGAGACAAGAAGGACACGAAAGAGACTAGCACTCGGGTCCTTCTTGTCTCTTGGTCGTCATTCTATTCTCGCGCTATAGCTGTCAGCACGGGAGATGATTTAGACTCCAACCAAAATTTTTGAAAAAACCCGACGTTTCGAAACCAACTTAGTTCTTTCCTCAGGAGTGACTGCGGGGCTACGTAGCAGCGGCGTCTTCAAAGCACTCATGGGGCGGACGAAGGAAGTCGAAGCTGTCGCAGTGAGCAGACTACGACTCGATATAGCAGTAATATAACAAGAAACTTTCAAGTTTAATGATGCTCCTTTGATACCTTAATCTTCCTAATTTTTTTATTTGTTCACCAATCGAGCTTCAAAAACTGCAAGCAGTTCACCCAGGGATGACTGCTTCGCCGTCGTTTGTCAATATCTGCATTTAAACCGTGTGTTGCAGCTTTGACATTTCGTTTTGTTTTGAATGCAGTACAAACAAACCCATTAGAAAGCTTTTGCGGACGTGTCAGCAATTAAACACAAGACTATAAGCACGATGTATGCAAGCGCATATCACGGGATCAAATCCCGGCCATGGCGGCTGCATTTTTGGTGGAGGCGCAAATACTGAGGTGCGGGTACCTAGATTTAGGTGCACGTTAAAGCACCCCGGGTAACGAATTCCCGGAGCACTCCTCTACGGCGTCTCTCGTAATCTTATGGTGCTTTTGGGACGTTAAAGTCCTGCTATTATTAATATCAAAGCACAGAAGTGCATAAGAAACAAAGCGTGAGGTGACAGCTCATGCTGAGGTGGCGCTATCTCGTGGCTGTCGATACCAAATGCGTCAGCCACGGCTCCTCCCTCAACACACTATCCCATATTCTAGTACACTATACCATTGTGGACAGTCGAATAGCCAAGCCATTCCAAGCCAACTAACTGTCAAAATGAGGTCTGTGAGGAAAGGTGTCGTATACTGGTGAAGGTTCGTGTCCTTTGTTGTTTGTGTGCATGGTTAAAAGTGAGATATGTGCGAGAGTGTAAGTCTTAGGCGACGGCGGGAGGTAAATTGCCGTGTTGATAGGTGCACTGGGCTGCTCAACGTTCGGACTGATCGTGGATGTATTGTCACTAACCGACCACGGCGAGGTGTTGTTCGAAGCAGCCTGGAACACCAGTTAATCGCGATCAATTGTGCTTCGAAGCAGCCTGGTCCCAACGTGAAAGGATCGACTTCTGCATCTGACACATGGCCCGACATAGGGCAAGTCAAGTCAAAGTCCATGTCGAGTGTACTGGTAGGCTGTCATAGCGGAGCCTCTACACTAGTGTGTGCATTGGGCACGATACACGTGGTGATGGGGACACTGTGTCAAACTTTTGAGAAAGATTATGAACGTGGTTCATTGAGCCGTGTTGACTGCCTCGATACTACTTTTCTTTTTTCAGACTATACGTGGACTCGAATTCCTGACAAAGTTGTCAGTTGTGATTATTTACTGTTAAATAAATTTCAGTCCACAAGCTTTGTTTGTTTTGTCACCTCTTTGTTGATTGGTACAGTATATATACCCGAGACCTCGCAGGTGTTTTTCTGTTCATGTATGAAAATATCATGAAAACAAGTAAATCCTAAGTAGCATCGCTGCCCACAGTACCGAACCGGCCACGCAATCGTTGTTCTGAAAAAATACTGAAAAAGTCCTGAAGTGTTGTTTTGAGGATGTGCTGAGGTTGTTATGTGTATGGACAAGGGGGACGAGATTACTGCCACTCTAGTACCATAAGGGGACATTCTGAGGGCGTCATATTGTCTTCACGGAGGCATACTGAGAACGTTCTGAGGTTGTGTTTGTGTTGGCTGGGTCTCTCTCGTTTTGCCGTGGAACGCAGTCATGTGTATACACTGAGGGGAAGGGCTTCCGAGAGAGCGGTTGATGTTATGGGCTGTCCTCTGTATGTGCCAGACTCCCCAATTTATTGGCGTGCTACACTAGGCGTGCTTCAGCCAGTGGCCACCAGACCGCGACTCTGCTAGATCTTGAGGCAAAGCAGACGTTACGGGGATGCTGAGCGAATCAGACTGACGCACCAGCAAGTAAAAGCTAAGCGGACGCACGCGCCAGAAAAGTCAACATGGTGGCCCCCATCAGTGCCGTTGTCTTCTGCCTCGATTTTATTGCGTCGTCGGCCTGCGCTGTGTAGCCCCATATTTATTTGCTTTAAAAAGAGCAATGTATTCGTCGGTATTTTGCAGTGTATTTAATATTCATTTTCATATTCTCAAAGATTAGCCTTAGCACGCAGGGTTAAATAAACAGCTAATTTCCTCAACAAAACTAACATACCTGATGTTTTTCCCAGTGCGAGATGACACGAAGTGGTATCTGATTTCACCAATTATAAATAGCTGTGACAACAGTGGGCCAGTAGCAAGCGCAAGTTTGGGTCGAAGCGTACAGTCGCATCTTCATTCATGCTGCCATGTTGGCATCTAACCTCAGCTACAGCTGGTCCAACGTGTTGGCTGGGACATTGCTTTCTTTATTAAGATGCCCGACAAATGACTGTCTTCAGTTTGACTGTCTGTATTTAGCGGAATCTGTCTGCCTTCAGTTTTGAGCAAGCACCATGCAGTGGAACTCGCAATCGACACTACTATCATAGTGTTTCTTCCTTGTGGCCCATAGCGGCGCGTCAGTCGAGTTGTTCGAGATTTGCAAATATGCAAGGTCAATTCGGAGGCCGTGCAAAATGTCGAGTTGTCGCAATGCACCGTCCGCCACAGGTGGTACAAACCACCGGCACTAATTGTAAAAGGAGGAGGGAAAGGGTGTGGCAGCTGGTTTCTTTCTCATGCAGCAAACATCTAGTCTAGAAGGCTGGGGCAACTGTGTGGCACTTACGCTTACGTGATCAAACATGGCAGGGCCAGTGCGCCGTTGGGGAGGCGAAGGCGCACTTCTCTACGTCTGCGTTTCGTAGTGCTCGCTTGTGTCACATCAAGCACCAAGTTGCCCAAACACACGTATTACTGAGAAGGTACGCGTAGTTTATTGTCATGATCTGCAATTGCCTCATGTCGTATCTTGGCAGCATGCAGGCAAACCCCATGTATAGCATAGTCATGCATAACATTAGGGTGGAACAGTCAGAATGATGGAAAGGAGGTAAAGGATAGCATCGCCATGTATCATGTCACATAGCCTAAACCATGTATACGGATGTGTTGCAGTGCCGCCGCATAGGGCTATTAATTTTTGTGGTTCGCATCTTTAAAAATTGAACGCACTGTGTTAGACTATGTTTTATGGTTTTACTAATACAAAAAAAAAAAAACATGGGCTTAGCAGCCCAAGACGGCGGCACCCACATGTCTTAGGAAAAAAAATCTATAGCGTAGCAGGTGAGCAGAAAAAGGAAACGAGGCCGAGACACAAGACAGTAATAAACATAGCATGGTATAGCATTGCCATGCATAGTATAGTACAGCAAGCAGTGAGAAAAGGAAGTGAGGAGAACGGGAAAGCATGAGAGGAAGCGCACATCACAAATTGAAGTGCGCATTGCTAAGCCCCCTGGCAGGCGGTCAGACCCTTACTTGCTTACTAGGAAAACTGTTCGAGAACTTGCTTCCCTGATAAACTGTTCTTTCTTTCCAAAAATTTGATGCCATTCTTGCATTTCGGCTGTCTTTTTGAAGCGGTACAATTCATTGAGACCAACAAATGCACCTTAAGAAAATGCATAACCAGTAAATGCAGAACCACTTCAGACCATGGCAGCTCCCTTCTAAAAAAGAAAAACAGCAAACCCACACATAATGTACACAATCGTTTTATTCAATCACTATTGTGCGTGGCCAGCACCCTAGCCCCGACCTTTGCCTCGACTCTTAATAGATGGCGCTGCACACACACTGTGAACTACGCCGGTCGCAGCATCGCACACTGGACGGCTGCTCACGGAATGGGGGTATCTCGAACAGATGAATCATTGTACGCTTCCAAAGCAATGTACAAAACACACAACAGCAGACTGAGATAGTAGCAGAGGAGGATCACAGTGGGAGGGAGGGGAGGGGGAACGATTAACACTAACAGGTGCTGAGGGGGCAATAAATAGGCTACTCAATAAATAGGGGCC
The DNA here is from genome assembly GCA_013436015.1 of Rhipicephalus annulatus. NCBI lineage: Eukaryota > Metazoa > Arthropoda > Arachnida > Ixodida > Ixodidae > Rhipicephalus > Rhipicephalus annulatus. The sequence goes on from WOVY01001873.1 coordinate 39,903, forward strand.
AGAATCTATCTGGTGGAAGGGAGAGAGGGGTGGTCAGTGGGCCGCCTCAGGGGCGACATAGAGGCCAATGGGGAAGTATTTGATGTGCGTCTGCCACTGGGCACTCAGCTGGAAAAACTTGACACCCGTCCACTCTACGCCATCGATGGACACTGCGGCAAATGTGGGAAAAGATGGTGTTAATGGCAGTGTTTCATATAAAGTTTCAAGTCACAAGCATTTTGTTGCAGGTTTTACTTTTAACCTTTCATGCCACACTCATGTCACTTATGCAACTAGAAATTCCAATCACACTCATGGCTACCTATCCACAAACTTTTCAATGCATCTTAACCAAGCTCATTTTATATAAAACTTTTGCTCGTCCGAAGCCCAAGCACTATGTGGAATTCCAGCATAGATGCTCTCGCTCAAACCTTTTATTTTATCCAAAATCGTGGTGCACGTTTCATCCTTTCAGACTCTGCATGCATATCTAAAGGTGTTAATGATATCTAACAGACAATTGTGCCAAGAAAAGTATGGGGTATGTCGTTGGAAGTAGTTGTAATGAAAATGTGAAGCAAGAAAAGTGGTCAAAAAGACAACTTGCCATGTGCAGGCCGAACCTGTGAACTGGTAGCTCAGTTGGTGAAGCATCGGAAGCGTCATTCGAAGGTGGCAGCTTTGGTCCCAGCACATGACAAGTTATCTTTCCGACCACTTTTCTTCATATTTAAACTTCTAATAACATTCCCTATGGTATTTTCCTTGGCATGGTTATCGCATTAATATTGTGTCTAAAAAGGAAGACGAGGCCTTTTAATACACTTTTTCATTCATAGCAAGGGTCTTGTTCTGCCATACCTGCACACCTTCAGGTAGCATACGAGGGAATATTGAGCTGCCAGTTCCGTAATAAGATCACATACTACCTGACGCCAAACAGGTAGAAGGAAGTGTTCACACTGGCCGTCATGGTTACTGGCGGAGCTGATCGACGTTATCGTGTTTGATGAACATATATAGCCCATAAACTAGAAGAAGGGATAGCCGCCATAGTAGCTCAGTTGGTAGAACATCGAACGAGTTAATCGAAGGTGGCAGGTTCCGTCCCTGCCCACGACAAGTTATTTTTTCGTCCACTTTTCTTTCTTCACATTTACATTACAATTACTTCTAGTACATAACGTATATTAATTTCCTTGGCATGATTGCTTGTTAGATCTAAGTAACATTGTGTATAAAACAAGAAAATGAGCCCTGAAACGTACACTTATTTTTTTCATATTTAGTGGTGTATCACTCATGACAACACCCTTGGGCTCTTCACTCCTATTTTCAGGACAGTGTCTCCTCTTATTATTTTCATGAAGTTTATCACAGTTTACAATTGAAAGATGATCTCTTTTCCAAACTATTATATACAAGAACACAGTCCCCCCGCATTATAAAGTAACAACAAAATAACAAAAGCAAGTCTTTTTTCACGCACTCACTTCGCACCGCCTGACATGAACGACGTTTTTGCAGTCAGGCAATTTCGTAGTCTTGATATTGTGTTGGCATTCTTCTTGTTTGTTATGGCCTGGTGTATAATGGTGCTGTGTTTGTGAAAAACGGCGACTGAGAGATGTCTTGCTGATAGAGAACTTCTGACATGAACACTGTTATTGTGGTTTGTGCACTATCAGAACGTGCAGTGCTTCCCTGGGTGTCTTCTGATGGCCCCACTTCCGATTCATTCATGAGTACGGTTTTCAGCTTAGCCATTTTCCCAAAATCGCAGGAAAACCTTGAGCCTGCACTGCATCGTTCAGTAACTGCCTCAGCCACTGATTGTGCCTGTCTTGTTCCTACTTTACCAATTACTGTTAACTATAATGCATTTCATTTTGTCCTTTTTGGCAGGGAAAATGTATTCCTGTGCACTTATTTTTACCCTTGGATCAGCAACGAAAACTTGGTGTTTCATCTGCCTAGTTTTACTTTTATGTAATCTCCTGGCTCAATGATGACACGCCTCATTTGTCATAGAAGTACTTTCTGGTTTGTCATTGCTTCCCTTTCTGGGAAGCCAACAACATCCAATCTGGGTTTTCTTTCATGCAGCAGGTGATGCTACTCCAGTTGCATGAGGGGTGGCCCTATAAACACCCAGGTAGTCCCAGATTGCCTCCTTCAGTAGTCTTGCTGCTATGGCACATCTTGAATATATTACTCCCTGAGAACAGTTGAACTGGTTAATTTGATCATTGCTTTGCGGATAGTACAATGTTGTAACACTACGCCGAATTCCGCAGTCACGTGAAACTGCTCGAAAAATGTCGACAAGAACTGATGCTCATTGTCAGTCACAATGCTTTCTGAGCACCCTTCTCTCGAAAAAGTTACAAGGGTACTTTAATCAGTGCCTGTGCAGTTATTGTGGACATGAATGCCAATTTAGGCAGCTTGCTGGGGTAATGAATAACAGTGATTGCAAACCAGCACTCTGGAGAGGCTCGCTCCATTGCCGCAACAATGTCAAATTCAAACTTTTCCCAAGGCTTCTGGAGTCACTCTACTGGCTTCAACAGGGTCTTTACAGCTTTTGCAGATTTGTCCGATGCTTTCCAGGTAGCACAATTCCTAACCAAAGATTCAACATCATATCCATTCTGGGCCAGCAGTACAGTTCCCTCAACCTTTTGTTTGATCCTTACAATGCTTGGATGAGATTCATGTGCCTGGAAGCCAGCGCTGCTTGGGGAATGGCTAGCTTAGCGTGAAACAGTAGCCGGTCTATAACCGGCTGTTCTTGTATATGAAAGAAAAAAACCTTTTAGTTTTCCACTAAAACAGCCCTTTTCGGCCATCTGGACATAACATACAGTAGCATCTCAATTAACACTATATCCTAAGCATTTGCTGCTAGCAACTCACTCCTTGTGATCATGCTGGAAACCACAGCATCTACTTATTCTGCAGGGTTGTCCTCTGCATGGGTGGGCATCAGTAGCCCAAAAGCAAAAAAAAAAAAAACACATTCGCAACGACATTGGTGCCCCCCTTTGTGTACTGCACCGTGAAGTTGCATTTCAAAAGTCTAGCAGACCGGCATGGTATGCGCAGTGGCTGTCTTCCAACCTTATTTGTGGACAGCAGTCACCAAAGTCCGATTATCAGTACGTAAGACAAACTTGTGGCCCCAGAGATAAGCAGGCTAATGTTAAAACGCCCATAAACATGCCAGTGCCTCTCATTTCCCAGTAGAGTAGTAGCGTTCCAGTGGCGTTAGTGTCCTTGAAGCGAATGCCACTGTACAAACTTTTCTGTCGATTACCTGCTGTAGCACAGTTCCCCGTCTACGTGCTGAGGCGTCAGCGACCATTTGTGCAGGCAAAAACATTTAAAACATAGCCACAATCCCATATGGCGACAGCGTCTTCTCGACCTTACAAAAGCTCTCCTTGGTGCTCTGGTACCACATGAACTTGTGTCCTTTATAAAGAAGCCGTCGCAGTGGCTCCACCACCCCTGCATAATTGGAAAGAAAATGAGAGCAATAACCTACGAGCCTAAAAAAAGACCGCAGCGAGACTACATCAGCAGGCATTTGTGCCTAATCGCTGCATCCACCTTTGACATAAGTGGCGCAAGACCACTTGCACACACTTTATGAACGAAAAAAAAAAAAAAGAGTTCCTTAGCAGTGATCCGATGAAATGCCTCACAAAGGTTATGGTTGCACTCATTTTTAGTCATTCCAAAGATGTTGATATAAAACAAGACGCCCCTTGCAGCTCTTCAATATTTATTGAATCATTTGCTGCAATGCGGCTGGTGCCGTCCCGAGGCCAAACAAGCTCTGCAGAACCTAAATAAGCCTTTGTGCGTAATAAACATCATTATTTTTTTGCAGCTCTTTTCAACTAATTACACTTGATGGTAGGCTGCAGCAAGATCCAGCTTCGTGCCCCTCAGCGTTCTTCCAAAGGAATCCATGAATGACTACTACTTTGTTCGACATAGGCGAATAGTTCCATCCTTCTGCACAACCACTACAGAAGACACCCATTCTGTAGAACTAACCCTTTCTCTCATTCCTGCATTGAATAATCTTGCTAGCTCAGCCGCTACTTCACCTCGCAGCGTCTTACCAAGTGTCGAACTTTCGCTGCTTCTGGTTTGATGTCTGTGTGCAGCTTCACAGAATGTAGAGTTTTTTACTAGTTCCAACTAATCAGTGAAAAGAAATGAAAACTCATAAAGATAAGGAGGAAACGGCTGGAGGCTGGGCGACGCTTGTAGGCACTCCAGTGAATAACCGATGATGTGCAACTCTAGCTAGATACAGCTCTGGTTGTGAACCATCTCAAGGCTGGAATTTTTTTCTGTGAAAAGTCACACAGCGTCGCTGAAGCCACAGTCAAGAGAAACTTGTTAACAAACTTGCTTTGATACAAGTGGTCTACAAAAATAGACACTGACGACTGGCAACTGAAGTGGCTCGTTCTCAATAATGACATCAACAGCCAAAGTTCCTTGTTCCACTTGTTTGACCATTGGCACAGTGTGCACCTCTTCTTCGTTAGCAGAATAATTCCCAACTGTCCATACGTCTTGCTCCGCCCTCATGCCACACTGCTTGAAATTGTCCCATCTTGTTGCTTTTGGAGCGATGCTTCCTCTGTGCTTCACATTCCTGTTAATTAGCTGGGTACCTTCTAGAGGCCCCCAGGTAACACTTGCGCGCCGATGTTATTGTTGAGTCACCGTCTGGGCCTCTGCCTTGAGATACATGCAGTTTACAACGTCCGTTTGACATGACCCTTGATCTCAGCACCCTCTGCTGCCTGCTCTTTAGCCATATAAACAATTGTGAGAGCGCAACTAAACACAACACACAAGAAGAAACTGACGAGGACAGGCGCAAACTACCAACTCCCGCTAATAAAGGAAGATCCACACCCTTATATATCAACACCTCGCGCAGGGGCACCGTTCCAACAATCAAGAAAATTTAAACTAGACGAGAAATAAATTACAGTTCAGCATTGTATAGCGTAATGGAGGTATCACTCACGCACTCGTCACCTGATTTTTTAATGAAAAAAGCTTCTAACGTTTTGTAAGTTGTTTTTTCCATACTTCTGCCTAGGATTTTCGCACAGCGAAATTGTGGTTCACAATGTGGGCAAGCCAAGCAGTGTTCAACAAAGTGACTCCTTTCTTTATTATAAAGATTTCTTTCATGTTCCCTAAATTGGTCATTGAGGCAGCGCCCTGTCTGGCTGACGATGTCATCGTGTCTGTTGCTCAGACGCTTCTCAAGAAGATGAAGCACGGTGACTCAAAAGATCTCGCTAAATCTCTAATGGATTGGTAGAGGCCAGCTGTCATCCCGTACATGCATGGGTCACACAGAGCCTGAAAAAAGTGGCTAATAGTTTCAACGTGTCATCCCGTACATGCATGGGTCACACAGAGCCTGAAAAAAGTGGCTAATAGTTTCAACGTGTCGTTGGTTTTCTTGGCCCCGAAGAAGCTTTCTCAGCTGAGCCGGCACACTACCTCAATGAAGCAAAAGGGGGGCTGTCTAAAGAACCATGAAAAACGTTTTGTGAAGTGTGCCAATAAGGCCATGTAAGTAATCTCCCTATCTTGCGGCAAATTGTAGACCAGCCAGAGAGGGCGCTGCCCAAATGACCAACTCAAGGAACGCGAAAGAAGTCGCCTTTTTCACCACTGCTTGGCTTGCCTGCATTATGAACTGCTAGTTCACTGTGCGTAAATTCTAGCCAGAAGTAGAGAAAAAAAAAAAAAATGGCTCGCAAAACGCTAGCTTTTTTCGTAAAAAAAAAAGCAGGTTACAACTGCGTGAGGGATACCTCCATCGTGCTATACAATGCTGAATTACAACTTATTTCTCACCTGGTTTGAATATTCTTGGTTGTGACGGTGCCCCTGTGCAGGGTGTTGATGTATAAAGGTGTAAATCTTCCTTCAATAAAGCTAGTACGTAATCACGCCTATCCTCGCCTGTTCGTTCTTGTGTGTTGTGTTTTGTTGAGTTCTAATGCTGGTTTGTATACCAAAGCAACAACTCGCCCAACAATCTGATGCTCTGATGCAACAGCTTTGATGCTCTGCAGCTTTTCTACAGCCTGTGCCAGCGTAAGTAGTGACCCCTTCACAAGCAATTTCTGCCGCAACTCAGTGCTCCGTATTCCGTCAACCACCTTGTGCCACAAAGCTTCCTCCGAAAAATCCCCAAAATCACATGTCCTTGCTAACTGTCGGAGGACACTGACATACTCTTGTATCGGCTCATTTGGCAGTTGCCGACGTAACATGAATCGACGCCGCTTGTATTGTACGTTGACGGTGATTGAAATACTGACGCTTGAATAGGCCCAACACCTCGAAGTAACTATTCCTTCCACTAGTCTTTGACTTGTCTTCTGTCATGCCTGGCATTTTGCCGGCTCTGGGCCTAACGTGCGAAAAGAACAGTGTCCCTCGACCTTAAGACTTTACAGTAAATTGCTTTTTTTATGTAGTGGCGGGTGTGTCGCTGCAAGAAAATAAGAAATCATCACGACAGGGACTACCAATGAATTGTCGTATATTCAGGAGTCTAAAGGAAAGGCAGTAATGGCGGTAGTTTGTAATGCCGCCATTTCATAGCAGACACCCCTAGCTGTTCCCCAACTTGTTATATTCGGCAGCCTTTTCTCGAGAGCACTGTGGAAGTTAAAGAAATGAGCACATGCCTGCTACTGCACCAAGAAATAGCACTCAAGTTTACTGATGATCTGCTAGCTCGTCTTGCTGAAATAAATGATATGTTATCTAAAAGAGACCAGAACAGCTGAGGGGTGTCGCAAGGTAAAACAGTTATTCTACACTTTGCAAGAATGTGTCTCCTAATTTTTTCCATTCCTCTGATAGCACCATTTGTTAAGCGCACCCATTTTCCTAAGTAAACAAGGCATCAGTTACGTATGAGCTCCATTCGCGAGTGCAAGCATGTTGTTTAGTTTACCAAGAAAGATAGACTCGTAACTAGACAATACGATGTACGACGAACCATTAAAATGTTTCTTCCATCACATTTTTATTCTCAGTGTTTTTGTTGATGCATAAGCAATGTGAGCAACCAAAGCTGAAATCAGCAGCAAGCTGGCCTACGGAGTAACCAGGACGTGTGGAAGCCCCTGTAGCCTTTGCTCCAATGTCAAGATGAATTGTCGGCGAGTATAGCTACGCCGCCTGCACCAGGATGTGTCCGTATCGCGAAGTGCCCAGAGATAATCCGCAAGAGTTTGGAGTGCTTTGCGGTGTTTTAATGGGTTCCGTCGTATCACCAGCACCCTAGAGCTGGGCGCCGGTAGCGAAATTGCCAGCGGCGCGTTAATGGTGGCAGGAGAGGGGGGGTGGGGTATGATCATTTGATTTGATTGATATGTTGTGTTTAACGACCCAAAACCACCGTATGATCATAAGAGACGTCATAGTAGAGGGCTCCGGAAAACTAAGCCACCTGGGATTCTTCAACGTGCACCCGAATCCTGAGCAAACGGCCTACAGCATTTCCGGCTTCATCGAAAGGAGTAGTATTAGGAATTAGGTTGGTGAGCATAGAAACTCGTCTCTTGAATTTAAAAAAAAAAGAAAGAAGAAAAATCTGTTTACCCGAAAGGGCGAAGCAGTTAACGTAAACGTAGCATGTCTTAATCTTTCTTACTTACAAATACTGATGCCTCAGTCTCCAAGACATAGACTACTTTTTCAGCACCTTAAAAAAATATAATTTATCAAAATACTTAATGTGGAAATATATGAGTGCACAAGCAGAAGAAATTAAGCACTTGTCAAGACAGATGCTCAAGTGCTTTCTTCTTTCTCCCTTGAGCGCTAATATATTTCCACATTGCGTTGCATTAACTGGCCCCGCAGTCCACTATTTATACCAAAATACTTGTTCACGTAATTCCTTTTCAACACAAAAGTGTTTTATGCTGGAGTGCGCCGCAGTCACACTGATGTACTTCCAAGACAGATGTAACGATGCAAAATATATACTCACAGATTGCAAAGAAAAAAAAAATGAGAAGGAAAGGTTCTGTTACTGAGCGTCGAATCAGCGACCTCTCAATCCGCAGCACACGGTGCTAACCATTAAGCCATGAAACATATATTGTCTGTAAGATTGCTAACGGCAAGCTAGTTATATACACCATATACAATTTAGTGGTCCTGAGAGCTTCGTAACTTAAGCGTGTTTTGGTTATCAGTAGCTAGATGGCACAAAAAAGCCCCGCTATGGGCATGCTCAACAGGCCCTTGCCTCTAGCGTTTCAATTAGCCCCTCCTCCTCGGAGCATGGTCTCCCCGGCGCTCGCACTAATAAACTCGTAAATTGGTAGTGCACGAAGGTCACTTCGCTAGCTGACATGGCCACGTTTTGAAAAAAACACACTGTCCCCACACCAAGTAGTAAGAATTGTGACAGTTGTTCGCGCTTTGCCCGAGTATAATTGTGCATTTGTTTAGTGCATCTTTCTTTCTGTTTGAACAGCGCACTTTAAAGGAACACTAAAAAGCGAAATGACGTTTTGCATATTACAGTCGAATCTAGATAATTCGAACTTGAAGGGGCCCAAAATTTAGTTCAAATTAAAAAAGTTCAAATTAATGAAAGCTAAATAAACGGAGGGCTCTCCATGCAGTGGCGCATGTACATTGAGCTAACACATGAGGGGGAAGTTTCAGAAGACGTACATTTATTCACAAATCGCAGGACATCCGTTATTAGTTGAAGTAATCAGTGGTGCACGTCTGCATACGTTTACCTTGCACCGAGTCAATCAATTTCGCATGCAGCTTGCAAACCATTTCTACTTCGGCTTCAACATTCTCCTGGCAAGAGAAGTTGCGCATGGAAATGTACAGCACCGACACTTTCTAAAGACGACGACAACAACGATTGCATAGCGGAGCCTCCCGGAGTCTCCCGCTCTCTGCTTCGCAGCTGCAGCATGGCCAGCACGTGACGAGAAACGAGGAGCGTCTCCACGCGGACAGAAGCAGACCGGCATTTGAGAGATAACCAATACTCCATGGCAGCTTTTTTTTTCTTGCTCTATTCGCACGTGTCATTGAAAGGAGAAAGGTTATGTGGCAGGGAAGGAAAAGGGGGAAGCGTGGCACCAGCGCGTGAGAGACCCCAACCCCTCTCAAGGCGCAGAGCCATGCTCCTGCAAGGGGCAAGGGCTGCAGAATATAGTGCCCTTTTTCCTTTCCTTCAACCACACATTCATTCAACCCAGCGACAGCTTTCTTTTTTTAAAGATGATAGTCTTTTTTTTGGGGACCTTCAGCGCAAAAAGTTTGGTCTGTCTGTATATTTGTCTGTTTGTCCACTCTTAGCAGCATCGGTACTTGAAACGGCCGACCTCATCCGCAGCGCCCACTAATGTTTCGGCGTTCATGCTTGTGCAATTGTCAATTAAAAAGCAATTATTGCACATATTTGGGGCACCATAACAACAAGTATATATTTTGCATGTGCGTCTTTTGCTAGAAAAGGCATACATAGATAATTTCAAGAACCGTAGCGCTTATCACGTTGCGCTTACCATGAAACGCTTGCATGAGAAGGCGAGTGTTTCCAACGCTTTGCTAAGACGAGATGGTGGTGGTACCTACTTGTCGCCTGGTGTTCTATACACCTTATCACTTCTGAGACAGGCACGCACACCCGTCTCAAAGCCACACGCTTCGTTTTCCAAATGCCAGATGGCTCTGATGTCTGACGTGTGACGTGACTTGAATGCGTTCGTTCAGCTCCGCTGCACGCTCGAGGCACTCCAACGCATCGCCTCCAGAATACCATTCACCGATTTTCTTCCGCAGAACATCAAATAAATGTTTTGTTCACTTTTTTCACGTGCAAGACTATCATCTTTCGACGAAATTTGCAGTATAACATGCAGATATGGGGCGAATTTTTTTTCCTCTCTCTCTTCGTGTGCGGCATTTGGAGGAGAAGGGTCTTTACTTGGCAGGGACAGAAAAGGGAGAAGCGTGCCAGCGGGTGCGTTGCAGATCAGCATTTGAAAGAGAGGAAACATTCCACCGCAGCCTTTTCTTTCCGTTTTGTTTCCTTTGCGGGCAGCGTTGAGATGTCGCAAGTGCTGCCGCGGGATTGGGCGAGGTGCTGAGAGCATTTTCGGAGCACGGTATGTTCGAATTAACCGTCGGAAGTGCTTGGGCGTTTGAACTACTGGGCGTTTTTGCCCACTAGAATACACATAGCTTTGATGGTACCTCATTGTGAGTTCGAATTAGCCAGAAGTTCAAATTAAGTGTGTTCGAATTAATGAGATTCGACTGTAGTAAAGCACGATTTCACAATCCCCAGAAGATCTTTTACTGCGACACTACGCTTGGTAAGCGCGAAAACGCATGAAAAGAAAATGCGGGTGGTGACGCCACCCTGAGATTTCCGCAACAGACACCATGACGTAAGAAATTTCGAAGGCGTCTACTAGATCCTACGTAACTTCCAGAAGATAAAAATGAAATACATTGTAAGCTTTGGGTGCCTCAGATTTAGCATACAAAGTTTAAAGAAATTTCCATCAAGGCAATTCCATGAAAATGCCAAAAATAAATTTTGAAGTTTGAGGTCACACATGGAGATTTTAGGGTGAAATTAAAAAATAAAACTTCAACCTTCATTTTATCTGCTAATAACAAACTGACGATCGTGAAACATATCACATTGGAGTTCTCAGAGTGCAGCTTGCTAATCTAAACCAAGTCACTGTTCTTCTTTAATGTCTTTTTAAGTGTCGAGCTGTAACAGCGGTTATACGTGCACGTCGTGTATATGCTCATTTTGTGCATGTTTTCTGCTTGAAATGAGCACTGCAAGTTTCGAACTGCTTGCTGTTTTTCGCGTGACTTTGCAATTTTTTTTCTGTAGCCTTCATTCCTTCGCCCGTGTGGCAAAATAGTACACAATAAATGCTCAACAACCTCTGTTAAAACACGTTTCATTTTCGTGCTATACCGATTCCTGGAAAGAGGAATCAGCCACATTTTTTTCCTATAGCACAGCACTGAGTCAGCGCAGATACCCATTCAGCTCATTAAAAAAACCCACCGTTTGCAGAAAAAAAAAGAAAAGCATTATAAATTAATCTAAGAGGCACAATATTTAGAGAATCAAATGACCAGGTTCGGTGGGAAGAAGATGCAATGAAGGATATGGGTGCTAGAACACTCGAACCGCAGTGTAACCTTATTTGCAGGAGAATGGCCTGGTTGCAAGTGTGCCGATGTTCGAAAGGGGCTGCAGCGAGGAAACATGCGCATGCTAAGTGGGCGAGCCAATGGTGGTTACACGTGACAGCGCATCGGCGATCACAGTTGTCTTTCCCGCTGACATGTTGGATGTCTGTAGTGAACTGTGCGATGAACGACAGTTCTGCTGAACAGGTGGGAGTTTTTCGTCACGTTGGGAGAAAGTGTCTGTAAGAGACTTGTGGTCGGCATTGAAGGTGTAGTTCTGAGCTTCGGGAATATGGCAAAAATGTTGAACTGTTTGGTATATCGCTAGAAGTTTTCTATAGTAGGCTGGTAAATTTCTCGGGATGGTGGTTGTGGAGTGAAGAGGTCGGTTTCGAAATTGTAATATCAAAGGCCAAGGGATGCCAGGTGTTGCCAATGCGTTGCATGAGGGCAGTGCTGATGACGAAGCTAGATGCATCCGTGAAGTGTCCCAAGGAAGCGTTTGGTGTATGGGTGAGAAACGTGGCAGTTCAGAGGGCAGCTTTGCATTCTTAGAAGGCTTTCGCTCACATCAGTGTCTATGTGACGAGTTGGTTCCCTCGTACCTCAGCCAAAGCATCGTGGAGATGAGCCTGGTGGTGGGCTGCATGTGGCAGCCTGTAGAAGTTCAGCATGCTGAGGAAATCGCAAAGGTTTTTAGCAGTGCTAGGTTCTGGGTAAGTTTGCAGGTCTGAGACACGCTGACGCAAGGGCAGAGTTCCTCAGATGAAACTTTGTGGCGGAGGAAACAGACGGCAGAACACTTAGCGTGCTTTTTGGATATTGACGAGCACGACCGTGGTCATTGAGGGCATTCGAAGGTGCCTGTGGTGCTCTTTGGCGTCGCAGGAAAATCTGGTATGTCATCAAGGTAAAGGAAGCAGAAGTCGAGGCCGCAGACAATTTCGCTGATGAAGCGCTGGAAGGTTCATCCAGCATTCCGTAGGCCGAAGCTCATGAAGGGAAACTTGAACAGTCCAAAGGGTGCCATGATTGCTGTCTTGGGAACACTATCCGGATTTACTGGTATGTGTGTGTAGGCCTTCACTAAGTCTAGCACGAAAAACACGTGGCAGCCATGAATGCGATGGGCGAATGTGATGCAATGTATGTAGTGGATGGGGTACCTGTTTGGGATAGTGCGTGCGTTCTGGGTGTGATAGTCCCCACAGGGCCGCCAGCTTTCGGTCTACTTCAGAACAAGGTGGAAGTGGCGAAGCCTATGGACTGTCAGAACGGCGGGCGATTACTTCGTGAAGCAAGGCCTCGAATTCTGCTTTGGCTATACGCATGCCGGTCCAGGGCAAGGCGACAGGCAAGGCAAGAAATGGAGGGGTGTGTGTGGTATGAAGTGGCTCGGATGTATCGTATTTACTAGAATGTACCAGGACCATGATTGTAATTCGAGGAGTGACTTCTCAGTGTCGAGAAAAAAACAAGAACACGAGTGTAACGCGAGTAAAGCGGGGGGAAAAAAGTACCTTTATTTTCTGCACATGGTAGTAGCAAAGACATCCCAGTTTCTAAATATAAAGTGACTTGTGTTCATTCGTCGCTTTCATTGCCGTGATTGCCGAAGGTTGAGCCATCGTTGTCACTTTCTTCTTCCCAGGTGAGATCATCCTCCGTGCCATCCGTATATTTCGATATACAGCACTTTTTCAACTATCATGTCGTGCGGCAGGCCGTACCAAGCAGCAGACACCCTCTTGGCAATCTTCGTGGCGCTAGGTCGCTTTATCCTAACCGTAGGTATCAAAGCTCGATATTTTCGCATCCATTCTCTGCAATCTGCTGCATTCTATCCTTAAATGGTTTGTTCGGGCAGACGTCTAATGGCTGCAGCACCGACATCATACCTCTGAGAATAACAGCGGGCTGCGTCCTAGTTTCCTGCATCAGCTGCTTCACTTGGGGCATCAGGTGACCGTAAAATGAGTCGAGAACTAGGATGAAGACGGGGTGGAGGAGCGCACCTGGCCATCGGCACCACACAGTCTTGACCCAGTCAAGCATAAGAGAAGTGTCCATTCAACCATTTTCTTGGCAGCGGACAATCACATCCCTGGGGAACAGCTCCTTCAGAATGGTTTTGCGCTAGAAAATGATGTATGGTAGCAACTTGCGCCTATCCTGCAAGAAGACTAGCATCACGGTTAGTCGCGCCTTCTCATTGTCTGTTGTCCTTTATGGTAACTTGGAGGGCATCTGTTTCGCTGACAGTCCTTGACATAGGTATGTGAAAGTCTGGTGCACGTTGCAATGTGTCCCAACGGCCTTTGAAACGAATGGAGCAGGTCGAGCACATAATGCTAAAACTCCACTAGCTTCACTTTGCTATCTGTTGATAGCTTCTGCCTTATTGACATTGTTCATTCGAGGGAAAATCAATTTGTTTGCCTGAACTTATGTGCTCATCCACGTGAAGCCTTAAAGCTTTCCCGCGAGATCTTTCAAGCTACGTCTCAGGTTTTCCACTTAATAAGCTCAACGTTGACCCCAATAGGCAATTTCGCTGCTCAATCACAAACTCCGACACTTTTTTTTTTGCTAGTTCTGTGTGACGGCCACAACGAGGTCCTCGAAAGCATTTTTAGCTGGGCTCACTCTCGAAGAGCGCTTCACCCTGGAGCCTCCACCCACAGTTGATGCGAATACGGTTGATGCAAATACAATTCATGCAAATACAATTAATGCGAATTTCGTGATGATACAAATATTAAAGTTGCTTCGGATAGACTACATTATATATAATACGCTTTTAGAGGGTGTTATACGAATGGTTTCCCTAGCAACCGCAAATGATACCAATGCACTATTGACTGCACACGAGTGGGGCAACGCGGCTTGTCTGTGGGAGGAAGACCCGTTCACAGTTGGCCTCGAATGAAGCGAATGCGGCAAAACTCACCGAAACTTTCCTTGTTTCACTCCTGGAAAAGTGGCCGGAAAACAATGCCGCAAGGCCGACGCAAAAAAATTGGCCCAAGATCTATTTTGCCGCCACATGATAGCGGATCGCTTTCTGCTACGGCTTTGGCTGCTACCAGCTGCGCTACCTCTCAAACAACGAGATGTAAACAACCAGCCGTAGATTCGAGATGGCGGCCAAGGCGTCAGCGGATGCGGTGACTCCCGTGCAGCACGACAAAGCTCACAGCAAAAAGACGCACTCATCGAGAACCTAACAAAGATTAGGATCGCTGCAAACACTGTAAATACAAGAAGGTGCAGCAGCAGTGAGTCGGCATGCCCTAACGTGTCCCGTTTTTGCATTGCCTACTGAATCTGTCACCGCTGCTGTGTCAGCTCGTGTCCTTTCTTCTGATGTATATCTAGAGACAATGTTTGTAAAGATGTGAACTGTTTATTTTCAGTGCTTTACATGAATAACTAGAACTCTGTGGAGATTTTAATGCTCAGGAATAGATTCTCAAGCAACGAAGACGGCGGCAGTGGCATGCATAGGAGGGGCAGAACGAATGTGAGCATTTTCGACGGGCGCAGACGTGGTATTAGGAGTTGCTCTGGCGTTTTCGCTTGAATTATCAAGTGTGAATTCTCCAGGACTAATTTTTTTCGTGTTGATTTCGCGGCGCAGTTTTCCGACTGCTCAAACGGCGAAGCAAGTAAATTTTTGACAAGCTTGGCCACTTTCACTCCCTTTAATATCAAATGTAAACGCGTCGTGCTAGCGGCAGTAGTGAGGAAACTACGGCACTTTACTGAATAGACGGTGAGGGCAGAAAAGTTCAAAAGAACACCATAAACTTTCTTCAGCAAGAAAGAGTTGCCAATAAAGTTCTTGTTGATCTTCAATACCTATTTTAACATGTGTTTGGTTCATACCAATTCGGGATTATACAAATATTCTGCGTGCTCTTCGAATTTGTATCATCGAGATTCTGCTGTAGTAGATTCCGCCACATCTAGGCGTGGAGCCGCGACTAAGTTCCAGATTTCCTCAGTCATCAGTATTGCACTTCTCTGAAAGCGGACATCGTACTGATCTCATTGTGCTGCCAATTGCTTGAGCCAAAGTCGTGGAAGCACAAAGGAAATGAACCGCCCGCAAAAAATGTTGCCAACAATAGGCTTGGATTCGATCTTGCCAGCATACACATGTTGCCAGCATGAGGTTGGAAGATCGCTAGGCTTGTCGCAGCCATTTTAATGAACCAGTGGGGCGGCCCCGCCAAGGCGCGATTTGAGGTACTTAGATTATAATATGGACCCCGAAATCACTTAAGAGAAATTTTGAAAAAAACTTGCATTACATTTGAGTATATGGTATATGGCAGCATATGGTAGTGCACAGTGATGTGCTGCACCTTGCTTGGCAGGTTGCTAGGACGCATCAAGCCAGGAAACTCGACAAGGATGGCTTGGTACGGCGAGTGATTGTCGATACTGGGCACCTTGATGCCTGGTTGTTCGCTTACCTCATGCGGAATGTCCCATTGTCGCGTCGATAAGCCGGTCGTTGCAGCAATCTTGAAAGAGGTATGTAGTGAGCCAGAAAATTTGAGCTGATGATTGGCTCGGCAACGTCAGCGATGACAAAGTTCAGTGAAGGTCACGGCGTAGCTTCTTGAGCTGGATGTGCAGGCGCAGTGTGCTGAATGTCTTGATCGTGAACCGGTCTGCCGTGCGGAGCGCGAAAAATGTTCCCAAGCGAAGACCACGAGTAGCAGCAATAGTCGGAACCACTGTCGACTAGGTAACGATGCTTTGTGATTCGGTCGGACATTTTTGGGCTATAAATGATACGATGCCATGCAAATGTGTAGAATAGCGAACTCTGGAATGTTGGTGGAAGCTGCACTCAAATGTGCACAGCAAGGTGCAGGGATAAGGAATTGTAGCAAAATGGCTCCATTGGCGCAGCTGGACCACCACTGGTTACTTTCATCAGTGATAGTTCTTTTCCTTGTTTTTCACGAATGTGCCTTCCTGTTTATATGTGTTAAGCAGCTTCGGTAGAATCCTGCCAGAGGGCTGGCAGTACAAATAATAAATTTCTCAAAATTCAGGAGGCTCCCAGGCAAACAGGGAGAGAAGTAATTTTAATGTCAGCACCAGTAGTACGGTAATTACTCTAATCTAACGCGCACCTTTTTTCCGATTAAGCGAGTTTATAAATCACATGCACGTTAGAATTGAGGCCGAAAAAAAAAAATTAATACAGTCATTCTATTGCCATCGGCATTTTCAAAATGGCCGCCCCCTACTTGCGTCGGCACGGCACGTCGGCCATTTCTGCCAATGTGTTTCCCATGTCCGGCACTTCGTACATGTGCTGAGGAGTTCGTCATCTTGTAGTGCATTAGCATTGACGGCATGGAAGGGCCGACTCCAAAAACTCGACGAGTGCGCCATGATGCCGCTTTTAAAAGAAAAGGCATCACGTGTCCAGAAACGGACGGAAATCGGGCCGCATCGTGGTCGTTCGGAGTTTCCAAAATGTGCGTGCGGGACTGGCGGAAACAAAAGCAGAAGATTGGCGACAACAACAGCTACCTGCTTGGTTTAATCGGGAATGCCGATCAGTCCCCTCTTTTCTTCGACATGCCTGGCACCACAACCGTTGATAAAAAGGGGCAAAGCAAGTTCGTGTGCTGACATTGGGCCACGGAAAAACTAGAGTAACGGCAATGCTCTGTTGCTCATCAGATGGGCACAAGCTTCCCCCGTACCTCATATTTAAACGGAAGACACTCCCGAAAGGAGTCGCTTTTCCGAGTGGTGTGATCGTGCGGGCCAACGAGAAAAATGGGTGCGCATTACAATGGATGTCTTTGTTTTTTCGCCGTGAAAATCGAGTGCGCATTACAATCGAGGGCGCGGTAGAATCGAGTAAATACGGTAGTCTTGGGGCCCCTATGATGCCACGGGAGCAGTGTTGCAGTAATGTGAATAAACAATGATGGGGTTTAATGTGTTGTAACAATATGATTATGGGACGCCGTACTGGAGGGCTCCGCAAAATTTTGACCACCTGAGATTCTTTAACGTGCACCGAAACGTAAGCACACGCGCCTCCACTGAAAACTTGGCCTCCGCAGTCAGGGTGTGATCGGGAACCGTCCCGCAGTACATAAAAAACCCAAATGCACAGCCGATGCAAGTTACGGCTTGCGCCAAGCCTTGCCCTTACCTCTGAGGGGTGGTTGGAGGTTCCGACAGGAGCAAATCAGCCGCTGCACCCCTTCCACTTGCTGGCAGCGCCTTGCCTCCCGCTCGCCTTCCTTCTTTTTTCCCAGGCGCATAACTGCACGCAATCGTTGCAAACATCGTTAGCAGTCAGAAAACTTGATGAGCTTCTTGCCAGACTGGTTAATGCATGCTTACTAGAATACACAAGACACCAGAGTAGGAATGCGAGACAAAAATGAGTCTACTCACTTAAACTCACTCACACTCAAATCGAGCCATGAGCCTGACAGGCCCCGCCGGTCACGAGATCAAATTCCGGCTGCGACGGTTGCATTTTCGATGGAAGCGAGAGTGCTGTAGGCCCGTCAGCTCAGATTTAGGTGCATGTTAAAGAACCCCAGGTGGTCGAAATTTCTGGAGCCCTCCCCTAAACGGAGTCTCTCATAATGTTGCGGTGGTTTTGGGATGTTAAACCCCACAAATTCATCCAAGAGCGTGAGTGAGCCCGGTTGGAAAAATTTTCATGCACGAGTGTAAGTCAGAGTAAGCCCCGAGTAATCACTCAAGGATTTTAGCTGATTTAGACTATGTAATTTACTTGTACGGTTGTCAGCATCAAACCGTGTAAGGTGGCCTTGGCGTTCATAACATTTGTTTCTGGACACTTACACGATGCGGTTTGTCTGATAAAGGGTATCATGTCGCATGTGATTGTCCAGAAGTCATTTGAAAACGAGCCCTAAAATTTACACTTCTTTCCTTGTTACAGTCGACAATGCATTCGATGTGCAACATTTAGCACATAAAATGCATTGTCGACTGTAACAAGGACAGAAGTCTAAATTTAAGGGCTCGTTTTCTTGGTTAGACACAATATTATAATTAGAACTAATGATGCAAAGGAAAGTATAGGGGAACCTTATTAGTAGTAATTGTATTCAGTGGCTGAGATAATCAACCAATACTGAGTTAACCTTGAAATTTATTACAAGACTGCAGTACAGTCGCAACCATCGTGAAACATCCACCTCTACCTGCGCATTTGAGTACTTTTGAATGTTCAAACAAATATTGCATTGTGTCAGATTGTGATGTAATGTCTGTGTTTTTTGTTGGGTCCAAAACCACCATCCAAGAAATTCAATCGATCCACGATTTCACACAGAGACAGACAGAAATATATTTACAGTAAGACATGCAAATGCTAATAATGCCCAACTAAAGTTAGGCTGTCCCGTGCAGTCCTTTCACTTCAATCCAAATTTGAATTATTCAAAATTAACGCATACCATTTACTAACTGCATGTCACCCACTGCAAAGAAGGTGTCACTGCAGTGAAAGGGTACTATATTATGAATACACCTTTACAGAAAAAATCTGAACTGTCGCAAAGGTCCAGTTAGAGTTTAATGAACATATTGCCCCGGCTTCAACTCATCAGTACTTAAGTTTTAAAGCTTTTTATACCAGCTTATAGGTATCATAACTTTTAAGCATGACGCATTTCACAGGTCGTAACTTGCATTCTACCCCGTCCTGCTACTACAGTCAGGCTAAAACAAAACTTACGGGGCACAGAAAAAACTTTGTTGTAGTAAAACCGAACAAAATATAGCCGACCAGAGCTAGCAAAACAAGAATATTTTTATTTGCAAAATTTAAAAAGTGTTGGCTGCTTCCTTTTTTTTCCCAGCAGGGTCTAGACATAAATCTCACACATGCACAGCGACACCATGTTGAAAAACACGCTGAAACAACAAACACAACGGCTTTTGTGAGCGAACCTGACAGTTGCATTAACACGCTAACAGCAGCAGCTGTCTATCGTCAAAAGGCATTCGACAACTCCAAGATGCAGGCGTGGTATATGAAGCCATGACTTATGCCTTATTCTATGCTATCATCTACTAGTAGTGATTGGCTTACCCCGCGCGGACGAACCGCCGCCCTGACCAGGACTATACTGGCCCAAGCGTGCAAATAACCAAAAGCATTGGAATCGGAAAATTCATTGTTCTACGATGCGCATTGTTCTACCCAGCAGCAGCGTATAGGAAAGTACGCTTCAGCTTCAGATTGTCTGCACCCAAAAAAATTGGCCTCAGATCTGCATGTTACACTGCAAATGTCGTCGAAAGACGATAAATAGTCTTGCGCCTGGAGAGAGTGAACAAAACGTTCATTTGATGTTCTGCGCAAGAAAATGAGTAAATGGTATTCTGGAGGCGCTGCGTTAGAGTGCCTCGAGCGCGCAGTGGAGGCAAACGAGCGCATCAAGTCACGTAACATGTGAGAAATGAGCACTATCTGGCAGTTATCTTGAAAAACGAAGCCCAGGTGCCCGTCTCGGAGGTGATAAGATGTAAAACTAAAGGCGACGGGTAGGTTCCACCACCGTGTCGTCTTAGCAAAGTGTTGGAAACAGTTGTCTTTTCATGCAAGCGTTGCATGGTCAGCGCAACGTTAAAAATGCTATGGTCCTTAGAATTACTTATGTAGGCCTTTTATAGTAAAAGACACACATACAGAATATTGCCGTGTTGTTATGGTGTCTCAGATATGCGCAATAATTGCTTTTTAATTGACAATCGCACAAGTATGAATGCTGAATCTTGAGCAATATTGGTGGGCGCTGCGGATGGGGTCAGCCGTTTGGAGTATCATTTGGCCACTTTGGTGCTGTTTAGGGTACTGTTAAGGGCAAACAAACAGACAAAAGTACAGACAGACAAAATTTTTGCGTCGAAGGTCTTCAAGAAAGGCGATCATCTTTAAAAGTAAGCCAGTGGCAAATACAGGGCAGTTGCATTGTCATTGCTATCGAGCAATAGCAGCCACCAGGCTTAGTGAACAGCGGCGCTTCTTGGTGGCGCCAACGTGCGTTTTAGACTTTGTAGCCATATTTTCATGTTCTGAAAAGGAATCAAAATGTTCAAGAATGTGCTTAAAGGAATGAAAAATGGTACATAGGTTTGTGAGAAGCCCTGGGAGCAGTCAGAAAGGCCTTTTTAATTAAGTTTTGGAGTAGTAAGAACATTCGTGGCCGATGTAGCCCCGTTCAAAGCACTTGTGAAAATAAGTTTGCTCCATGGTGCACTTTTCAAACACTCAGCTAAATTGTGCAATAGCCTCATTATTGCAAAAGAAATCATATGGACACTCCCAGTGGACTTTTGCCATTGCTGTCATGCCCCATATAAATTAAAAATTGATAACACCTCTGCGCATCATAAGCTCTACCTGCACGTAAAAGCTTGCAACCAAGCGCGACGAATGTGATTGAAGCAGAGATCAAACGGTCCGGCCCATTTCCTGCGCTCTGATGGTGTGCGCGATAACATCCGATACCTTTGTCTGGAAGGCCTATAGTCCAAAGCGCACTGCCCAGTCTTAGAAGAGCATGAAAAAAAAAAAAAAAACACAAGGAAGGCGGGGGAGGGGGGGGGGGTGTCGGTGTCGCTCGAGCAACAACTATGAACTTTGCTTCTCAGGGCATGGTTGCGATAGCTGGTGCACACTGCTATCTTGGCAGCCATCACGGGCGGCTCGCGTAAGGAATACTATGTCCTGCACTCTTATTGCGAAGAGGCTGTGCGAAAAGTGTTGCTCTTCTTGAAGTGACTGCGGGAAACCATGCTCCAGCTTCTAAAAACGCCTAATGAAAAAGACACAAAGCTGAGCATTTATGTCAAAAAGTGTGTTCTGTTGCACTAAATGTTAAGGGGGTGCTAACACCTCCTGTAAAGTCATTTACACCTCGTTTTGCACGTAGGTTGGGTCACAACTATCGAGTGGCTTGTGAGCCTTTATCACCACTATCATCATCATCATAGTTAGAACGATAGCGCCGTCGGCGACACCTGGCGGCAAGCCTGCGTGGCGACACATGAGGGAGAAGCAGTCCTCTTCGGCACGTGGCAGTTGGTGCGAGTGGTCGATTCTTGCGGCTGGTCTGCAGTAGACGACACCGCGGGTCGTCTCCCGTGGGTCCTCATGGCTGAGTCGAGCGTTGGTGACACCACCTTGTGTGTGTTTTTGTGTTTGTTATGATGTTGAGTGTTGTGTAATATTTTGTAAGGTTGCTTGAGCATGTTGATCACAACTGATGTATAATTCGGCTGCGATATCGTCGATCTAAAAGCAGTTCAATAAATGTTTTTTTTTTGTTCGATCCGACTGTGTCTACTGTGTCCGTTCACACCAATAGCAAAGGGGCTCTCACCTTGAGACTCCAATCTGGCTGTCCAAGATGGACCTCTTGGAGCATCGGACGTCAGTTTTCGCGGTTCTGAACAGCCATTTTTTGAACTGGGGTAGAGTAAGCCTAAGGCAGTGATGCCACCGAGGTATTCCTGTTTGCAGCAATTTTTAGAGTAGGAATATTTTCATTTCGGAGCACTTCGGAACAGCAAAATTTTTCATTTGAAGCATTTTGGAGCAGTAAAATTTTCTATTTAGGAGCAATCTGGAGCAGCAAAATTTTTCATTTTGGAGCAATCTGGAGCAGCTAACTTCAATTCCTGGAAGAGAAGCAAATTGAATTGACATTCACGTACAAGAAAAATTATTCTGAGGCTCTTGTGAAGAGCTATGAATATTTATATTTATTGCAAATTTCATAGAGTCAATCAATTTAGAAGCCCTCCCTATTTCAGTTGATGATGCTAGAGTAATGGCATCATGCTGTTGAGCATTCTAGAAATACATGTTCAGTGATTATTTCCGTAGCAAATACACAAAGTACTAGTTCAATAAAATTGTACTTCATGAAATTATGCCCCAAGATAGCGCGCGCTAGCTACTTGAAGTGACGCAGCGGCCTCCCCTCCCCCCCCCCTTCAAAATGAAGCAATAAATGCGATGCTGTGATGTTCATTTTTTTTTTTAATCCGTCAGCTATGGACCTGGAAAGTGAGAGGCGGATGTGTAACAAGGTGCAGCCGCTTCACAGGCCGCTTCACAGAGCCGCCTCACACAGAGGCCGCTTCCACAGCCGCTTCACAGAGCCGCCAGCAATGGCCTTACTATAGCTGCTCGTATTAAAACCAAATCACGGCTGCTTCGACCAAAAGGCATACTTTTATAAATGAGATAATATTTAAAAAGAAAGCGCGCGAGAGTTTTCAATTCAGATTCTATAGCAACCTCGAGTTCGAAAGGACAGGATCTCTTAGGGGCTTTTACTACCACAGAGATTATAAAAGCAAATGCACGTGTTGGTAGAAGAAATTGCGAAACAGCTCTTCTGTATGATGATCCATGAATAAAGTATATTAGAAGAAAAGTGTCAACGCGTTCTCACCATTTACGTGGTCTTCTGCGGACGCGAAGCACGGAAAATTAGATCCCGATGTTCAGACATGGACGTGACAGAAAATCTGGCAGCACGCATGCGACTTTTCAAATGAGCTATCAGCAGCAGTCCTAGAAGAGACGATGTCCGCCGATGAATCGCCCTCGCAGTTTTACGCTACCGATTGGACTAGACGTCAGGAGCCCCTGTGGAGAGCACGTTCCGCCGTTAAACGAACTTTTACAACAGAGTTGCGTCAGCACCCAACATAGCATAGTGGATTTTAGGATGCACGCGCAACCACTGTTTATTCAGCGCAATAAAATAAGAGCACAGTTGTGACTTTGGTGGCCCCAAGAACAAGGTGCACATGTATCGACGTGCCGGTGGCTATTGCCGCTGATAAACTATACCAAATTCGACTTTGGCACAATTTCCGTTGATATTATCAGGATGGCGCAGTAAATCTGATTTAGCACACTTTGGCACAGTTGGCGCAAGAGTGAGATCACTGCCTTAAGGGGACTTTCATTGCTGGCGTCGGCGGTGTGCTTTGTTAAGAGCAAGGTGATCGGTTGTGACGTGTTTGAACTTGTTGCACGTTGAGATTTTTTTTTTTTCTGCACGAAAGAGTTTTTTTTTTTTTGGTGGTTTTAAAGAACGTTGTTCAGTTAGGACGAGAACCATGCGATCTGCATCCTCGAATAAGCAAAGCTTAGAGCACGTGGATTGTAGGCCACATCCAAAGCAAGTGAGTATGGAAGCCTCGTGGGTTGTCCAATTTTCTGTAAATAGCTTTTAGGGGCGAAGCTCCTTAAGACCTCACGATGTCCACCGTCTCCCGTCTGTCCGTAACACCATGTAACCTTCAACTTATAAGCAACAGAGCGCGTTGGTGGTAACCGTTTCGCATGTAACCTTCAACTTATAAGCAACAGAGGGCGCTGTGGTTAATTGTAGGCGCGATGGCGCTGCTGTCAAGGCTATATATATATATATATATATAACCACGTTCCATACTACACATTCTTTTCTCTCATGTGGACGAAGACGAACGCAAGAAAGCGCGACGTGCTGAGTATCAGCGTCGCCGTCGACGGGAAGCTACCGTGGAGACAAAAGAGAAGGAAGCAGATGCAAAGCGGCAACGGTGACAACAAAGTTCTACACCACAGACTAGGGCTAAGGAAGCAAAGGCTAAGCGGGAAAAGCGCCAAGCTGACGCGCAGTTGAGACAACTTGAAGCGGATGCAAGGCAGCAATACCGACAAGAAAATTCTACACCAGAGACTATAGCTAATGAAGCTGTGTGTATAGTAATGAAGCTGTAATGAAGTCAAAACGTAGCCCGGAACTCGGAACCTCATATCAGCTATAAAGAAGAATCACTGCTATATCACAAACGGTCGCAGCACTATCTCTTTGAATAAAAAAAAATATATATGTATCACAACCACAATCAGTCTCAGTACTATCTCAACTTTAATCACAATAATCACCTCTGAAAGCTTTGCCGGATAATTATCTTTAAGCAGCTTGAAATGCAGTGATTTTTTTTCTATCTCTTTTGGGCTCAGCGAATTGGGCGTCGTTGTTGCCTTGTCTTGCGGCTCGTTGCGGCCCCATCCGAGACGGTGGGTGCCGATCGCTCGGTAAGCTGCTGTGTGCGGCGAGCGAGTAGGGCCACCTTAAAGAGTGGATGTCTCCTTGTGGCTGCCTCTTCTGTGCCTAGGCTAGGTGGATCGTGGCGTTGAGGTGTTGCACTCTGCTTCCCTCACTTTTTTTTCTTGCGATGCACGAGTTAGAAAAAGCGACCTTCGTTTTATTTTTGCTGGGCGTCTCAACCGCCGCGAATGTATTTGCTAGCTGTACTGAGCATCGTACCACGTGGGCGAAGAGCCTGAAATTCACCTCCCCATGCACTACTGCAATGTTCCGTCGAGTGTTTTGAATGTACCCAGCGGGAGTGATGTAACCCGCGGCTAGCTGCCTTCTGTGCATCGTCAGCCCCACTGGCTAGAAATGTGGTTGAGATTTCGGCCAATGAACATGCCTGGGACCTGCGTACCTGCCTGTAGTTCAACGTCCTCGTGACAGTTCTTTGCGCCGATGACAACATTGGCGTGGCGGGACTGGTACTGAGGTGAAGTCATCTAGCCGGACAGTGCAGCAGTGTTTACCGGCGGCGGTGTTGTCGTGCACAGACATTATTTAGGGAGATGTGCTGTCATCTTTTGTCAGAGCTTGTGTAGCTGTTTTTCTCTCATGTCTTTTATTTATTGGGGGATATGATTCGAATTAAGGTTGGGGGGATGTGAGGGTGCTAACACCCTCTGTAAAGTGGTTTGCACCTCATGGCGCATGCCAAAATACGTCAAATATGATAAATCTGACCCTCGACGATCACTGGCGAGATATTTGACATATTTCGGCATGAAATGAAGCAACTAGAATTAACTTCGAAGCTTATTTCTGATGACAAGCTACGATTTCTAGACCTAGAAATGCTTTTTTTGGTTGACCCTGTCTGTTGGCGGTACGAGCCACGCTCAAAGAAAAGCCTTTTTCCTTCTACGTTCGTCCATTCTAAGCTACTCGAAGGAGGCATCACTTTTTCCTGCCTAAAGACAGCTTTAACTCGCTCTTGTCACCACCAGATAGAATGCAGTTTTTTGCACCAAGCTCACTGCCTTCAACAGGCAGGTTTTCCTAAACCCCTGCTAACTTCTACTGCTGAGAATCTCCTAACGTCACTAAGAGTGCCTGATAAGAGACTAAGCAACAGTCAACTCACCAAGCCTCATTCTAGTATGGCTGTTATTCCCTATGTACACAATGTTTCCCATAAGCTTGTAGCGCTGCGAAACGGTGCTTCTGTGCGCAAGTGTCAAGAGCGCGAGCACGAAGGATTACATCACTTTTCTTTGTGCACTTCAAAGGAAATAAAAGTTCAGTTGTTGTTTGGGACATGTGTGGTTTATCTCGTTTGCGTGACCTGCTCACCCAGCTCGACCTAGCTGTCGATTCCAACTTTGGTGACCTGAAATTGTAATGCAGGCACCGGGGTTGGGCATTAACATCGCCATGACCTCGACGTCGACCTCAGACTCTGTGACTATGACTTCAACGTCCACAACAGACACTACGCGGGCAGTCTCTTCAGTCGACGGTAAGCTGCCACCCTTTTGGACCAAGGACCCCGCACTCCAGTTTATTCAAGTAGAAGCCTGGCAACGTCATTGCGAGTGCCTGGCAACGTCATTGGGCATGACGGCATCGCAGTGAACATGTCGAATAATCCTTTCGTCTTCTCAATCCAGGCACTCGCCTCCTGCTTTCTTTCGACCGCTTCGCGGACGGAATTTGGACACCCCAGCAGACCGTGTCATCGCTGACTGCTCTGCCATGTGCTGAGTGTTTCAATGCACTGATCGACGAACTTGGCAGCGGCGCCTTTGACGGACTGATGGACTGACTGGACTGCGCCCCCTTCAGAGGCGTATCAGCTACCGCAACGCTATCGACATCGTACACCTATAAACAACGCTCCGTGCCTGGCAACGTCATTGGGCATGGCAGCATCGCAGTGAACATGTCGAATAATCTTTTCTTCTTCTTGATCTAGGTGAGAAAACATTTTGGCAAATGTTACAAAAGTAACGAAATATGTCTTGTGGTGCTGCCATGCCCAGGCCAAGTGTATGCAACTTTGTGACGATGTATAATATCCTTGAAGTAATTATTGATGCTTCCTGGGGATGTAGAAAGTAATCCGGGCCCTGGGAATCAGGAAGTGGTGACAGAAATCCGCAAGTTGGCTGCTGTCAAAAGTGATTTAAAAAATGACAAAAAGGCCGTAAATGAATCTTTAGAAGCCATTCATGTAAAATTAGATACTTTGGCAAACCTTGAGGGCAAAATGGCTGGTATTGAGGATAAAATAGCGACGTTTAAGAAAGCATTACCAGCCTTCAACTCAAAGGTTGATGACCTCGAAAATAGAAGCAGACGATGCAACCTAATTATTTATGGCATTCTGGAAGAAGGAAACGAGAAAGCTAATGACCTAGATCTACATATCTCTGAAAAACTTATTAATACTAATCTAGGTGTCACGATCTCGGTGATTGTGAAAATGCACCGACTAGGTACTAAAACAGAAAACAAAACACGACCTGTAATCATCAAGTTGGAACGCTTCGACGATAAGGCGCAAAGATTGAAAAACTGCTATAAGCTTAAGAAATCCCGTGTGCCTGTGGGCGAAGATTTTTCACTTTGTGCGCGTAACATCCGGAAAAAACTTTGGGACAGCACCAAGACGAACCGAGATAAGGGTGACAAAGTCACACTTGTGTACGACAAGATAAAGGTAAACAGTCTGGGATAATCTGAGATAAAGGATAAAGTCTGGGATAATCTGAGATATCTGAGATAAAGGTAAACTGTATGTCTGGGACGAACATAAAAGCGAGGGCAGTCGTAGGAAAGGAATCTTTTGTCCGGAAGGCAAAAAACTGAGTGAAAATAAAACGCCCTTCAGCGTAGTGATAGCAAACCTAAATGCCAGAAGTGTTGTTAACAAAAGTACCAAACTTGAAGCATTCATACTAGAACATCAGCCTGATATTGTGACAATAACAGAAACATGGCTTTCTCCTAAGATTTCAAGTAACAATATATTCCCTCTGGGTTATACTGTCATACGTAAAGATAGGTGCTCACGAGGGGGTGGTATAGCAATTTTGATAAAAGAAAATATCTACGTCACACCTATGCCTGAAGTTGTTGGTGCTGAAGTACTTTGGTGTAAATTAACGACAGATAAATCCTTCCGATATTTAGGCACAATGTACAAGCCACCAAATGCTTCGCGTGATGTATTACATGTACTAGCAAATTATATGAAAGCTCATTTCATGCAGTCTACAAAGATAATCCTTACGGGGGATTTCAACTTCGCTGGTATAACATGTGATTCCCTTGACGATACTGCCGACACTGATAATCCAGATGAGCTGCTTGATTTTTGTTTTAACTTTAGCCTTAGACAGCTTATTCGAAAACCAACACATGTTACAACAAAAAGCAGTACTGTAATTCGAAAACCAACACGTGTTACAACAAAAACTAGTAATGTACTTGACTTGATATTTGTGAGCGATAGCATAGCAGAAAACAGGATTTCATGAGAAGTTGTCAGTGGCATAACGAATCACAAAGTGACTAAATGCTCCTTGTTGTTGGGCACACCGCTGCCTAAGCATAAAGGAAGTACACGAATTTTCGACTGGGTGAATGCCGACGACGTGAGCCTTCTTGACTACCTAGATGAATCCTATTCCACCTTTAGCTCGTTCTCGTAAGATGATACAGTTTCAGTAGATGAATTATAGACAACCTTTGAAAGAATCGTTCAGCACTGCTTATCAAAATATGTTCCCACAAAGATCAAACCAGTCCGCAAGACAAACCCTTGGATAACAAGAAAAATTATACAACTAAAACGAAAGCTTGCCAGATTAAGGAAAATGAGAAATAAACTATTGTTACCAGGCTGTACGGCTAAAATAAGTGAGCATTCTCGTGCACTAAAATCTGCTGTAAATATGGCAAAGGATGAATATATGAATGTAACCTTAAGTAAATTTATCAAAGAATCCCCTTCTAAGTTTTGGCGATACCTTAATTCGAAGCTACATCAGATCAGTAACCCAACCCCGGCTGAAGCTACTGAAAAGGCTACACAGTTTAGTGATTACTTTGTTTCAGTATATACACGTGACAACGGTAAGAACCCCGACCTCAGTTATCTTCCATGTAACATTGCCAAAGTAGACGACTTAATCCTAACTGAATTGGGCATTTTTTGCCTACCCTAAAAAATCCTGTGGCCCCGAAAACATACCGAATGCATTTCTGAAACGCTATGCGGAATGGATGTCAAAGTTCTTACTGATCATATATAACAAAACATCAAAAACTTGTGTAATCCCGGAGAAATGGAAAATAGCCAAGGTTATTCCTATCCACAAATCCGGTGACCTTACAAACACATCAAACTACCGACCAATCTCGCTTACTTGTACGGCCGGCAAAAATTCTTAACATCTCATCCTGAAACAAATTGTATCATTTGTAGAAAAAAACAACTTAATTGTCGCGAATCAGCATGGCTTTCGGAAAAGACTCTCTACAACTACTCAACTAGTCGAAACAATCCACGACCTAGCACTTACAATGGACAAAGGTGGCCAAACGGATATAATTTTCCTAGATCTATCAAAAGCATTTGACCGCGTTTCCCATCCTAAGTTGCTTCAGAAACTTACGCATTACCTCGGAGATAACAACATCACCAAGTGGATAAAAAGTTATTTCACAGGAAGGCGCCAGTATGTTCATCACAAAGACCACTCTTCGGATTACAGCTATATGCTGTCTGGTGTTCAACAAGGTGCCGTTCTAGCTCCTATGCTTTTTATTCTTTTTATTAACGATTTGCCCATCAATTGTAACACAACAGTGAGAATGTTTGCAGATGACTGCATAATCTATAAGCAAATCACTTGCCACGAAGATCAGATGATTCTAAACAGAGCCCTTGAACATATAACACAGTGGTGTCAGACTTGGCAGATGATGCCTAACGCAGATAAAACAGTTTGTATGACAGTGACAAATAAAAGAACGCCCATGAACTTCCACTATTATTTAGCAGGACAGATGTTAAGGAAAGTGGAAGAATACAAATATTTAGGTGTCATAATTTTGCCAAATCTCAAATGGGACAAGCAAGTAACATACGTTGTTAACAAAGGCACTGACCGTTTTGTACTCATTAAAACGTTCGCTTAGATACACATTCGTAGATACTAAACGCCAAGCATACTTGTCACTCCTTCGATCAACACTGAAATATGCAATAATATGTTGGTTTCCCTTCCGTAAACATTACATAGCAAAGTTGGAAGGTGTACAAAGAAAGGCACTTAGGTTTATCTTTACTAAGTATCCTCGTCACGACTCTCCGACTGAACTATTACAGCAAGCCGCTTTACCCACTATACAAGATCGAGCCAGACTGCTTCGCCTGAAGTTTCTTTTCCTTCTTCTTAATGGCAGCATGAAGATCAATGCGAACAACTATTTACTACACTCGGATACAACTAGTTCCCGAACTAAACATACCAAGCACTTATCTGAATACAGGTTTCACAACGACATTTTCAGGTATTCTTTTTTCCCGCAAGCAATTCGAGATTGGAATGGCCTAACAAACGATGCTATCGAGTGTACATCACTCGAAGCTTTTATCTCCGAAGATATCAGGAGATGCTGCATAGTTATCATCTCCAAGCAAGATTTCTGCGTTACAGAATAATAATATGTTTCACTTCTCAGTGTCTTTTTTACTGTCGGGAAATTGCGCTACTTATGAATTATGCTGTACTTATCGGGCCTTACACTGAGTGTGTTAGATGTCATATTGTCATTTTTGTAGCGATTGTATAATTTGTTGCCTAGTGCATATGTACTGTCTAGTCGAACCTAACTTATATTAGTGCCTACTTAAACTGTGTTTTTTTGAATATGTATCTCCATTCTAATATGCTGTTTATTACTGCCATCATTTAGCAGCCCTTGTATAGTTAATGTAGAGAACATATGCATTGTCTGATTCAACCTTACCTAGGTACACGCCTACTTGTAGATACCCCCTTTCCTGCAACAGCCTCACATGTGAGGCTAGCAGTATCTTCACATAAATAAATAAATAAAAGCCTAGTTCGCAGCGTGACGCATCACATCAGACTTGACCAAATACTACTACATCAAAAGCAGGTTCCCGCCACCCATAGCCAGTGAAATACGGGATCTCTTAGTCGACCCATCAGCCGAAAAAGCATACCTAACGCTAAAAGAAACGCTTATCCGTCGTGTCACGCTCCCCAAATCGCAACGACAACATCAATTGTTTCACGACACAAACTTCCGCGATCGTACTCCTAGTCAGCTGTTGTGGCACTTGCAACTATTGCGCGGCGAAACAACAAACAGCGTAGGCAGAGCATTGTTTCGACAGCTCTTTTTGCAAAAGCTGCCGTCAAATGTTCACTTGGTTGTCGAGGTGTCAGAACAAAAAGACATAGCAGAGGTCGCCGAGCTTGGTGATCGGCTCGTGGTAATCACCACACCCACATCACTGGCTGCCATGCAAGAACAACAGGCTCAGGATGAACTTCAGCAAATGTGTGCAGATATTTCTTGACTCACAGAGACATTATCAGCTTTGTGTACAAGCAGGACAGCACAAGATGCAAGCAAGCCAAACACGTTGCTATCACAACCGCAGTGAAAAAAGATATGCTGGTATCATTGGCGGTTTGGAAATGCTGCGCGTAACTGTGTTCCACTGCTCCACCCTGCGCAGGCTCGGAAAACGACCGCGGCAAGCACTGAGGGCGATTGGTGCTTCTACGTTGCGTTTAAGAGCCTTGGTATTTTTGTTACTGACCGCAATAACGGGGCTCGTTTCTTAGTCGACACAGGCGCCGAAGTGAGCGTGATACCCACGTCACAAACCCAAAGAAGTAACCCTACTGCATCACCACTCCAAGCCGTCAATAACACGGTGATATTGTTACGTAAATGAGACGGGACGTGACTAGTTGGCAGTGTATTTACACCGATATAATCGGAGCGGAGCACACAGAGTGAGCAAACCAGTCCTCTTCGTCGTCTTCTGATCACAGAATGGTTCACCCTTCATGTGATAGCTACGTAGCATTACCCCACGGTTGTAAAAGCACCGACTCGGTGCACTTTATACGTGTTCTTCAGAAGGAAAGTGGTAGGGTTTCAACCTACTGACGTGGACTACGTCACTGGGGGTGTTTGCAGACAGGTTAGTCCCGGAGACTGGTATGACCTCATAGGTAACGTCCGTTACCCGTCGTATGATACGGTAAGGTCCCTTGTACAGAGATAACAACTTCTATGACAATCCAACACGCCGAACTGGGTACCAGAGAAGAACTAGAGAACCAGGCGAGAAGTCACCGTCGACGTGCTTGCTGTCGTAGAGAGCCTTCTGGGTTGCTTGTGAAGCCAACAGCTTAGAGCTAGCAATCTGACATGCGTGGTCGGCACGAGCGGTAGCATCTTGTGCGTATTCGCTCGGCGGAGGTGTAGTAGTTAGTAGCAGGGTATCCAGTGGTAAGGTCAGATTACGGCCATAGAGCATATAAAAAGGTGAATAACCTGCTCTATCATGACGAGATGAATTATAGACGAACATCATGTGAGGTAGCGCTAGATCCCAGTCATGGTGGTCAGATGAGACATACATCGATCATGATATATGGTGTTTTTTGGCGCAAGGGCCATTTGATGGCCAAAGAGCACCAGTTCATGGGACAAGGAATGTGGACAATGATTGTGATTAGCGGCTGTACAAGGGCCATAAAATTCCTCGCGGTAAGGCGGGTAAAAACATACAAGTAATAAAATCATGACCATGCCGTGAAAGGTGTGTGTGGTGCGAATAGATGACAAAAGTTGGTGATAATAAGAACGATGGTGGACATGCATGGCATTAGCACAAGTGCCTCACTCGTTCATACCCTTGCGTCCAACGGCCGTGAGGCAAGTGCTTTGTTGTGTAGCCACCGCAGCGAAAACCTTTCTGGAGAGGTCGTGCTACGGAATGTCCGGGTATATGATATGAAAACTATGAATTTCTTTTAAAAACTCTAACAATGATTTATGACTAAAAGGCGGTTCCCTACCGACGAACGTTGCAGGGTGTAAAAGTATAAGTTGTCGGTAGGGTAATGGAAAGTGTTGTTTTCTTAGTGTGTCAAATTGTTTGCACTGAATAAAAATGTGAAGAACTGTTAGTGCTTCACCACACCTGTCACACAATGGTGGATCGCCACCGGACAAAAGATATGAGTGTGTCGTGTATGTGTGTCCTATCCTGAGCCTCGTTAATGTTACCTGTGTATGACGTGATTTTGATACTGGTGGCCAATGGCCAAGGTGTGGTTTGATAACGTGTAGTTTGTTTTGTATGTGTGTATCCACTTGCTCTGCCAGTAGTCCCTGAACTTTCGTTTGAGAGACGGCTTAAGATCAAGGGCCGGGATAGATATGGGTGTAGTGAAGGTGCTTTCGTGGACGGATGCAGCAAGCTGATCCGCCATCACGTTGCCTTGAATCTCACGGTGCCCTGGCACCCAGCACACTACAACATGTTGGTTGAGTGTGTAGAGTGTGCATAAAATGGAGCAAAGTGAGACGAGGACAGGGTTATTTTGTTTTTTAAGACTGTGCAGAGCCGTTACCACACTGAGAGAGTCTGTATAAATTACTGCTTTTTGTATTTGTAATTGTTTGATGTGTTTAGCTGCCACAAGTATCGCGTAAGCTTCCGCTGTGAAGATACTTGTGCCTGGATGTAGAGAGCCAGCATCGGAAAAGGAAGGGCCAACAGCAGCGTAGGACACAGAGGAGTTGGACTTAGAGGCATCTGTAAAGAACTCAGGACGTGTGTATTTGTGTTGATGTTCCAAGAAGTATGTTCGAATATGGGCAATAGGCGCATGTTTAGTAACTTCTAGGAAAGATACATCGCAATCTATAGTCTGCCACTGCCACGGTGGCGGGTATGCCACAGGAGCCATTAAACTGTGTTCAAGTGACACTCCACTGTCCTCAGCTAGACCCTTCAGGCGAACTGAAAAGGGCTGCCTCATCGAAGGCCTGTTTTGAAACAGAATGTAGCTCAACAAATCAATAATAGTAGAGTATGAGGGGTGCTTCTTGTCTGCTTTCACTTTAAGAAAATAAACAAAGGACATGTAAGTTCTCTGCAGATGAAGCGACCACTCATTTGACTCAACGTCAAGGCTTTCTATACGGGGCTGGTGCAAAAAGCACCCGTAGAAAGGCGGATGCCCAAATGGTGCACAGGGTCCAGCATCTTCAAAGCACTTTGAGTCGCAGACTGATAAACAACGGTGCCATAATCTAAGCGGGTGCGAATGAGGCTTCTATACAGGTTTATGAGACATTGTCTGTCACTACCCCACGTAGTACGTGACAACACTTTTATAACATTCATGGCTTTTAAACATTTTGTTTTTAAATACTTGATGTGCAGTACGAAGGTCAACTTGTTGTCCAAGATTCAGCCTAAGAATTTATGCTCCGCATTGACAGACAGACGTTGACCGTTCAGTTCAATGTCAGGTTCTGAGTGCACGTCTCTCTTTCGGGAGAACAAGACACAGGTGCTTTTTTCTGGGTTCAGCCGGAATCCGTTTTCCTCTGCCCATTTGGAGACCTTGTTTAAACCTAACTGAACCTGCCGCTCACACATTGCTAGGCTGCATGACTTAAAGCCAAGCTGGACGTCATCAACATATGTGGAATAGAACATGTTGCGGGGGATGGACAGGTGCAAGGAATTCATTTTGATAATAAAAAGAATACAACTAAGTGCACCACCTTGCGGTACTCCCGTTTCTTGCACAAATGTTTGGGAGAGAATACTGCCTACATGGACACAGAATTTCCGATTGGACAAGTAACCCTCGATAATGGAAAGCATTTTACCACGCACACCCAGGTGAGACAAGTCTCTTAATATGCCAAAACACCATGTTGTGTCGCAAGCCTTCTCGATATCGAGAAACACAGAGAGGAAGTATTGTTTGTGGACCAAAGCGTCTCGGATCTGTGCCTCGATACGCACCAGATGGTCGGTGGTGGATCTACCCTCTCGAAACCCACATTGGTATTGGTCAAGCAAATTGTGTGTTTCAAGGAAATATAAAAGTCGGCGGTTTATCACTTTTTCAAAAAGTTTACAAAGGCAGCTGGTTAGTGCAATGGGCCTATAACTTGAAACAGAGGAAGGGTCCTTGCCCTGTTTCAAAATAGGGATAACAATAGCCTCTTTCCAGGAAGCAGGGATGGTGCCAGAAAGCCAGATAGCATTGTATAGAGAGAGTAAAGTTTTTCGCGTTTTGAGTGGCAGGTTTTTGAACATTTCATACGTGACACAGTCGTAACCTTGGGCAGAATTACTGCAAGAGTTTAGTGATGTTTGTAGCTCAGCTAAGTTGAAAGGTTGGTTGTATGCCTCGTGATTTGTGCACTTGTATTCTAGTTTCTGCTTTTCTATCCTTGCTTTATATCTTTGGAAAGCTTCAGTATATTGTGACGAGCAAGACACTTGCTCGTAGTTTGCACCGAGGAAGTTCGCCTGATCTTCCAGGCTGTCACCCTGTGTGTTTACGAGTGGAAGTGAGTGTACTTGTCTTCCTGCTACCCTACGAACCATGTTCCAGACTTTAGCCTCTTGTGTATATGAATTTATCCCTGATAAAAACTTGCGCCAGCTTTCTATTCTGGCCTGCCGACGCGTTCTCCTACCTCGAGATTTTATTTTCTTAAAGCTCTCAAGGTTTTCCGCTGTCGGCGAGTTCCGCAGCAACCTTCATGCCCTGTTCTGTTCCTTTAGCGCATTCTGACACTCAGTGTTCCACCACGGGACGTGTCGTTTGCCGGGCAGTCCCGATGTTTGTGGAATGCACTTGGCTGCTGCGTCAGTAAGAAAAGCCGTGAAGTACTGCACAGCTTCATCTATGCCTAATCCGCATATGTCAGTCCAACTTAAGTGAGTAATCTTTTGAAATTGTTCCCAGTCGGCTTTGTTTACCAGCCATTTGGGAACATGTGGAGGACATTCATATATTATTGGTGTACTCAAAACTAAAGGAAAATGATCACTTTCATATGGATTATTTATGACTTTCCACTAAGTAATGGTACAAGTGAAGGAGATGCGATACTGAGGTCTATGGAAGAGTAAGTTTTGTTGGCAAGGTTATAGTATGTTGCCTCTTTCCTATTCATCAGACAAGCACTTGATGAAATGAGGAGTTGTTAGATGAGACGACCTCGTGCATCACAGCGAGAGTCACCCCACAGACCATCATGTGCATTCAGGTCCCCAAGGACCAGATAAGGTTCAGGTAGTTCGTCTATTAAAGACTGGAATTGAAGTTTTTCAAGACGGTGGTGCGGAGGTATGTACAAAGAGCACACAGTGACAAGTTTGTTTAGAATAACTGCTCGGACAGCCACCGCCTGGAGGGAAGTTTTAAGGGGTAATTGTGTGCATGCTATACCTTGACTAACTATAACCGCTATACCACCGGATGGTGGCATGGCATCATCTCTATGCTTTTGGAAGATTACGTAGTTACGTAAAAAGTTTGTGTTTGTTTGTTTTAAGTGTGTCTCTTGTACACACAGCACTCTTGGATTGTGTTCATGGAGGAGTTCTTGTAAGTCATCGAGGTTTCGAAAAAGGCCTCGGATGTTTCACTGTAATATTTCTGTCTGCATATTTAAACAAGAGAGATGCTGCTGTGTGTACAAAGAGTATCCTGTGTTGTAGTGAGCTCGTTAATTTAGGTGGCAGGACGGTCGTCCGGCCCCGTTATTGGTTTTTTTTGTTTTTCTTGGAGCACTCCAAGGAGGCGCGCCGCTCTTTCGGTACCAAGGGTACCGTTGTATCCATTGCCTCCTCAGAGGCACTGGATGCCCGCACATGCGAGCTGGTGGTTTGGATTATAGGCCTCGCCTGGTGAGGTGAGGCCTTGAGACCAGAGGACCCTGGAGTCTCCAGCCTCAATTTGCTTGGAGGCGGAGTAGACTGAACTACTGTCACCTTGGGGGCAGGCGCCACAGCCGATGGCTCGCTCTGCGCTGGCCAAAGGGGTGGCGAGGGCTGGTGCGGCGTTGCCCCCTGATGCACCGCATCAGCATATGTTGTGCCGTAAAATGGCGACACTCTTCGTTTTGCTTCTTTGAATGTGATATTTTCTTTGACTTTAAGAGTGATTATTTCTTTTTTCTTTCTTCCAGTTAGGACACGAACGTGAATATGCGGTGTGTTCCCCATCACAATTCACGCAGTGAGGCGTAGTAACACAGTTATCAGATGGGTGGCCGTGGCTACCACATCTTGCACAAGTTTCCTGACCCCAGCAGTTCTGCGAGCCATGACCAAATCGTTGACATTTATAACACCGTCTTGGATTGGGAATGTAGGGACGGACAGAGAGTTTGATGTAGTCTGTGTCTATAGATGAAGGCAGTGTGCTAGACTGCGAAAGTGAGTATTAAATGTCTGGTAGGTATTTCTTTGTTGTGGCGTCTGATGATGATTCGTTTCACATCCGTGACATTTTGCTCTTTCCGCCCTTCAAGCAGTTCCTGTTCAGTTACTTCAAGAAGGTCTGCTTCTGAAACAACTCCTTGTGTGGTGTTCATTGATCTATGAGGTGAAACAGATACTGGGATATCCCCAAATGCTACGAGAGTGCCAAGTTTTTTATAGTGATGTTTTTCAGGCAGCTCAAGGAGAAGGTCTCCACTAGCCATCTTTGTAACGTTGTATCCTGGGCCAAAGACCTCAGTCAGAGATTTCGCAACAAGAAATGGAGATATGGCTCTGGCTTGTTTTGTTGGATTTTCGCTCTGCACAACATGGAATTTTGGAAAGCATTGTCTGGGTTGGCTGAAAGTTGATATTTCATCAGT
Organism: Rhipicephalus annulatus; assembly: GCA_013436015.1. Classification (NCBI taxonomy): domain Eukaryota; kingdom Metazoa; phylum Arthropoda; class Arachnida; order Ixodida; family Ixodidae; genus Rhipicephalus; species Rhipicephalus annulatus. The sequence goes on from WOVY01001873.1 coordinate 77,279, forward strand.
GCGTCCCCTCTTAAGCGGAAGACGATCTAGGAGACGGGGAAATGCAGGTGTTCCCATAGTACTGTACTAATTTTTTTCGGCAGTAATGGCGACCACCCACCATGGAGTCCAACCAGGGGACGCTGAAGCACTTAATAGCATCAGGCTGCAGACACCAGCCGTACATTGCCACTATAACCAAATATAACTACTCAAGGTTGAGTAATTACACAAGGTTAACCCTTGCCACCAGGAAAATTGGAAGTAAACAGAAGAGAGAAGTAGACAGGACAGATTAAAAAAGAGAGAGATAAAGACGAAGTTGTAGGGGAGAGAGATAGGAAAAGGTGACTGCTGATTTCCCCTGGGTGGGTCAGCCCAGGGGTGCCGTCTACGTAAAGCCGGGGCCAAAGGGGTGTGTTGCCTCTGCCGGGGGGCCTTAAAGGTTCAATCACCCAGCGTCGGCTCAACCCCCAGGATCCCCTTTTCCCTGGACACGGCAAAGCCACGCACGGCTAGGCAGTGGGAGGGAGTCAAAATTCCCCCGTTAGCTCGAGTTCGTGGTGTTGCTACACACCAAACGCCTACTTGCGCAGGCGCCCCTGCGGGGATGAGACATACATCGAGAGCATGTCCGTGAGGGCGCGATTTAGGCATTCGGTAAGGTCATTTATTTGAGGATGGTAGGAAGTGGTCAGTTTGTGTTGCGTTGAGGAAAAGCGCAAAAGGTCGTCGAGTACACGTGACAAAAATGCGTGTCCACGATTGGTGAGCTATTGCCGAGGAGCACCGTAATGTAGAATTACATCGTGGAGCAAAAAGTCGGCAACGTCAGCAGCAGTGCTGGTGGGGAGCGCTCTGGTGATGGCAAACCTGGTCGCATAATCTATAGCAACAGCGACCCACTTGTTCCCAGAGTTTGATTCAGGGAACAGTCCGAGGAGGTCTACACCTACACGGAAGAAAGGTTGGGTAGGGATGGAGATAGGGTGAAGGAGTCCAGCAAGAGGTGCGGCAGGTCGTTTTCGACGTTGGCATTTATCGCAGGAGGCCACATAGCGTCGAACCGACCGCGCGAGATCACGCCAAAAGAATCGACACCGAATGCGGTCGTACGTGCGAGATACACCCAAGTGGCCGGCAGTTGGTTCGTCGTGAGGCTAATGTAGGACCGCTGAACGGAGATGGTTAGGCGCGACTAGAAGTAGCTCAGGGCCATCTGGCTGGACGCTACAACAGTACAGCGTGCCATTTAGGAGAACGAACATCAGGAGTGACACGTCGTTAGGTTCAGATTCCAGACGGGCAATGAGTGACCGCAAGGAAGGATCGCGACGCTGTTCGTCACCAATCTGACGAAACCCAGACATGGACACGACGCTGGGGCCAGGCTCGCCGACCAATTCATCTGGTTGGTCAACAGGGTAGGGGGACAAGCAATCGGCATCTAGATGGAGGGGTCCAGACTTATAGGCGACTGAGTAGGAGTACTCCTGAAGATGCAACACCCAACGACCAAGTCATCCAGAGGGGTCCGTCCTTCAGTGAAGAAAGCCAACAGAGGGCGTGATGATCTGTGATGACAAGGAATGGGCGGCCATACAAGTAAGGGCGAAATTTCGAAACTGCCCAGACAAGGGCAAGGCATTCTCGTTCTGTTATAGAGTAGTTACGCTCCAACTTTGAAAGGAGACGACTTGCATATGCAATTACACGTTCAGTGCCCCGCTGAGTTTGGGCCAAAACTGCGCCGATGCGTGACCGCTAGCGTCTGTCCGCACTTCTGTAGGAGCATTTGGGTCAAAATGTGCAAGTATCGGTGGTGTCAGAGCAGTGATTAGTCGAGAGAAAGCGTCAGCTTGAAGAAGACCCCAACAAAATGGGACGTCGTGTTTGAGAAGGTCTGTGAGTGGGCGTGCGAGTGCCGCAAAGCCTTTTACGAACCGGCGAAAGTAAAAGCATAGGCCCACGAAACTGTGAACATCATGAATAGAGCGCGGTACGGGAAAGTTCGTTGCTGCGCATACTTTAGCCGGGTCTGGTCGTACACCGGAAGCGTCAAGAAAGTGGCCCTAAACATTAATTTGACGATGACCAAAGCGGCACTTCGGGGAATTCAGCTGGAGGCTGGCATGTCGGAATGTTGATAGAATAGTTGAAAGGCATTCAAGATGTGTAGCGAAGGTGGGTGAGAAGATAATCACGTCATCTAAGTAACACAAGCACGTCGCCCATTTAAATCCTTGAAGCAGCGTGTCCATCATTCTCTCGAAGGTTGCTGGGGCGTTGCAGAGACCAAACGGCATGACCTTGAACTGGTAAAGGCCGTCGGGGGTATCGAATGCAATTTTCTCTTGATCCATTCTGTCGACAGCAATTTTCCAGTAGCCAGATCGGAGGTCAAGAGATGAAAAAAAGGTGGCGCCATGAAGACAGTCAAGTGCGTCGTCAATACGTGGAAGAGGATACACGTCTTTCTTGGTTATTTTGTTGAGATGCCGTTAATCAATACAGAAATGCCAGGAGCAGTCTTTCTTCTTTACCAAGACCACTGGGGAGGCCCAAGGGCTTGACGATGGTTCGATGATGTCTTTCAATAGCATGTTGTCCACTTCCTTCTGAATCACTGCTCGTTCTGATGCGGACATGCGGTAAGGCCAATGGTGGATGGGTGCAGAGTTACCAGTGTTGATTCGGTGCTTGACAATATTAGTCTGGCCTAAGGGATGATCACAGATATCAAAAATGTCACCGTAGGAGGCCAAAACGCGGCAGAGAGCGTCGACCTGATCAGGCGAAAGGTCTGGTCCAATCATATTTAGAAAGATGGCCTGGGCAGAACCAGGTAACCGTGAGACTTCGGCTTGGTCCGGAACAGTTACAGCGACAAAGTTTTATGTCATCATCTTTTATGGCGGCGAGTCGAGCAATTGACATCTGGTTGGGCAACACTTGAGGAATGAGGCCGATATTGAGGAGTGGAAGAAACACACAGTTGTTCACTATGATGGCGATGGTATGCTGCACTGTAACACTGCGCGTCAGTCGTCTGTTATCGGTGTAACGTGTAGTCTCCCTCAGGGACTGGAGGGGTCGATGACAGACAGACGTATGTCACAGCTCGAGGCGGCAAGCGAACAAAAGTGGTTGGACCCAAGCGACTGACTGGCTTTTCACAGGCATCAGAGAGCAGGGGAAGGTCGAGGCTGAGCTTGCCAGAAGAACAGTCAATTAAAGCTGAGTGTGCCGAGAGGAAATCAAAGCCTAGTGTGAGGTCATGGGGGCAACAATCTAGAACGGCAAAAAGGACTACGGCGTGATGACCAGCAATGCTGACACGAGCAGTGCACATTCCGACGACTTCTACAGCGCCGCCATCGGCAACACGTATGTATGGCTTGAGTCGTAGAGGGCGTCATAATATTCTGCAAACGGTGGCGTAGATGTGCGCTCATAATAGCTAGGTGGGCGCCTGTGTCAACAAGGGCAGTAACAGGAACATTGTCGACTTTTACTTTATTGAGACTGTGGTGTGTGGGCAGCGTCAGTAGAGGGTTTCCGGGTGTCGTTGGTATTGCAGCTTCACCTCCATAAGCTGCAATATCTAGTTTTCCTGCTGTGACCATCCAGAGAAGCCCGGCGAGGAAAAGCACCGAGGTGGCGGAGAGAGAGATTGGTGGCCTAGAGGCGACGGGGAGCGGGAGTAGCGGCGACCGGAAGAAGGGGCGTCAGTGGGGAGAGGCTCGTGAGGAGGCGGCGAGTAAAAGTTGGACAGTGTAGTGGCTGGACTTGCAGAAGTGGTAGGGCACCTCTGACGTGGTGGATTGAACCAGCGGCGACGGCAATAACGAAAAATACGTTCAGGTTGATGACAGGAAAAGCAGATTGGCTGGTCGTCAGGGGTTTGCCATCGCAAAGGGTTCCGGAAAGGCAATGGATGGAGGAGATCGGCGAGCGTTACCTGAGGGGTATGGGCGTTTCAGGGTGAGTCACGGGACACGCTGACGGAAGATCGAGATTAGCGAACTCCTGCCTAACCACAGCTTGAATTAAGGCTATCGATGGGTGTGACAGGACAGTGGCTTGAGTTGTACAAACAGGCTGTTGAATGGGAGCTGGACAGGCAGCTTCAAGCTCCCGACGAACAATTCGGGCGACGTGGTCATAGGTGGGTGGTTGGCGAGCTGGCCTCACACGATGAAGTTGCGGCCGTGTTGGGCAGTCGTGTGAATCTCTGCGTGATACGGCGGCTCTTGGCGTGTTCAAACCGCCGACACTCTGATGATTTCGTCGATGGTGATGACGTTATTGTACACAAGAAGGTTGAAGGCATCGTCGTCCATGCCGTTAAGCACATTCGATACCTTCTCAAGCTCGGGCATGTGCTCATCAACATGGCGGCAAAGGGCGATGACGTCCTGAATATAGGCGACATAGGATTCGGTAGACGGCTGTGCCCGAGTAGCCAACTAATTTCGTGCAGTTATCGGTCGTGCAGCGGTGCTCCCAAAAAGGTCACGGATGTTCTCTTTGAAAGTGTCCCAGCTGGTAATGTCGGTTTCGTGCGTCTTGAATCACACCCGCGGAGAGCCATCAAGGTAAAAAAGCACGTTGGCAAGCATGAGTGTTGGGTCCCACCCATAGCTGGCGCTGATTCGTTCATACACGTTGAGCCACTTGTCAACGTCAAGGCCATCCTGTCCGGGAAAATACAACAGAATCACGAGCAGGAGGTAGGACAACGCTAGGTAGGAGTCGCAGAAGAGGCGGGTGGTGAAAACGATGTACCTTGAACATGTGACATGGTAAAACCAGTGATGATGCATCCGCTGCGGAGCTTCGTGACGGGTACAGGGAAAGACCAGCACGTCCACCACAAATATGTTACGTAAAATGAGACTGGACGTGACTAGTTGGCAGTGTATTTACACCGATATAATCGGAGCGCAGCACACAGAGCGAGCAAACCAGTCCTCTTCGTCGTCCTCTGATCACAGAATGGTTCACCCTTCATGCGATAGCTACGTAACAATATGAATATACGGACATTGCTCACTCACATTGGACTTCGGTTTCAATAGAACGTTCAAGTGTGTGCACATAGCCGCTGATGTCCGATTCACCATATTGGGTGCTGACTTTCTGCAATACTTTGGTCTGATGGTTGATGTTTGAAACAAACGGCTTCAAGATTTTGTATGTCGTGCAGCTGTTCAAGGCAAGCCGTGTTTGCATCCTCCACTCAGCCCGACCTTACACCACTCATCAGAAGAATCACGATTCTCCGCCATAGTACAAGAGTTCCCAGAGCTGACGCAACAGCAACAGGTATACGCCAAAGTAAAGCGCGATGTTAAGCATCACATAGAAACCACAGGACCACCGGTCTACGCGCGGCCACTGGCGTCTTTTGCTTGAGAAGCTACGGCTAGCCTGGCAGGTTTTTTTGCATATGATTGAAGTCGGCATAGTACGCCCTTCATCCAGTCCGTATGGATCATCTCTTCACATGGTTTTCAAATCAACAGGTGGTGATTGGCGTCCTTGCGGGGATTATAGGGCACTAAACCTTGTGATAGTGCCGCATGTCCACGACCTGACAAACACTTTACATATTCACTTACAAAAAAGCAGCAAGCCGAGAAAATAAGCACAAAAAATAAACGCAAGTAGGATTATGTACAGAAGCGGCTTCACAAGACAGTGAAGAATATACCACACCAACAAGCTAGCTGCAGCCTGCAGTTCATAGCAGGGTGTACATACAAGAACACACAAAACACACACACATGCACAAAAACACATACACATTCAAAGCTTATCACAGTAAAACCTTGTTCATACGTAAACACACGTGCAGAACCTGCCGGGAATACAGCTAACTGCGCACTAAACGTAGTATGCATCAACCACCGAATACATAAGCATTTGCAGGGTTCCCCCTCAGGGTCGCATACATAGTACCATTGTTCAGGGTGGGGGGGTGGGCAAAGGGTCATTACAGCGCTCCCTTCTCTATCATGTCAATGAGTGGGGGAAGACTTTCCGGGCCCCTCTCCCCGTTATGCCAATGTATAAAGGCTGGCTTTGTGCCCACCCCCACTGGCTCCCCCCTTAGCATACACTTATGACAAAGTACCAATTTGCGTTTCTTTACGTGTGCCAACACCGCTAAAAAGGAATAAATATAGTGCCAAAACAAATATTTCCTGATGTGCCCACCAGGAAGTCATTTGTTTCTTTTTGCCAATGTTCAGAAATGATTGGCATTCTTGCACGACCGCCCGATGGCAAGCGATAGAGACACCAAAGAGCATTTCGAAACTATTGCGGGGTCCGGTATACGCAGCCAGTGCAGTGACTGACATAGGAACAAAATTGACATAATTGGCTGTCTGCGGTAAATGTGTGCCGTGATTAGCTACTTAGCAAAAACTGACAGTTTCTTTAGGCACAGTACGGTCACAGGGAGGTGATTGCTACTGGCTAGTTGAGTGCAGTGCTTCGCATATTTGGCGTACACATTGCGTCCGAGCAACTTGCACCTACTCCTCTTCAGACCATGCACAGATTGTGGCGAGAAGCCTTTTGAGTTACTGTGACAATGCGAACTTTCCGCAAGCGATGCTATAGAGGTCCTGGCAGAAAACGGAGGCACGTTTGGGCTGTCGCCTCATGAAGGAGTGTGCTATATATCTATATGCTTGCTGTCTCCATGCCCACTCTACACAAGGCTCCACTCCGCAACAGCGAGCTGCTTTCGTTTGTGCAAAGCGGTGCACGCTGATGATGATGATGATGAGTAGTTTTTAGTGGCGCAAGGGCCAATTGATGGCCAAAGAGCACCATTTCAATTGACTACAGATATGAACAATGTCTGTTTATGGCAATATAGTGCTGGGCTGTAAAGGGGCCTTAAGATTCCTCGCTCTAACGTGGGTTAAAACATGAAAGTAATAAAACTATGACAGTGGCGTGACATATGAGTAGTGATAGCAGATGGCAAAATGTCATGATAATAAAACCATGATGAAGATGTAGTCACCGCAGCCACGACCACTCTATAGGGGTCGTGCTACGGATGACCTAGAAATATCGGGTGAAAGCTTGCACATCTTTTAAAAACGTAAAAAGTGTTTGCAGTTTAAAAAGCGGATCCCTACCGATGAGCATCCCAGGGTGTAGAGGGAGCTGCTGTCGGTAGGGCAGTAAAAAGTGCTTTTTCCTTAGAGCATCCAGCTCGTTGCACTGGACGAGAATGTGGAGAACCGTAAGGGGCTCCCCACATCTCTCACAATATGGTGAATCACCGGTAGACAGGAGAAATGAATGTGTAGAATGTGTATGTCCTGTTCTAAGCCTTGTTAGTATTACTTCTGTGTGTCGTGATTTTGATAGTGGCGGCCAATAACCTAGTTGCGGCTTAATAGCATGGAGTTTATTATCTGTGTGTTTATCCCACATGCTCTGCCAATACCCCCTGAGCTTTCGTTTTATAAAAGGTTTTAAGTCAAGTGCAGGGACTGGTGTTGATGCATTGGCAGTAGTGACATTGGCGCAAGCAGCCAGATTGTCGGCCAAAACGTTCCCTTGTATTTCACGGTGCCCTGGAACCCAGCAGACAACGACATGCTGTTTTGATGTGTAGAGTGTGCACAGAAGTGAGTAGAGTGACACCAGCACGGGGTTCTTGTGTTTTTTAGGAGTTTTCAGGGCTTTGATTACGCTTAGAGAATCTGTGTATATTACGGCTTTTTGTAATTTTATCTGTTTAATGTGTATTACGACCGCCAGTATTGCGTAAGCTTCACCTGTGAAAATGCTTGCATTAGGATGAAGAACGCCGGCCTCGGAAAAGGATTGGCCTACCGCTGCATATGACACAGAAGTGTTTGACTGACGCATCAGTAAAGAACTCAGGGCATGTGTATTTATGTTGTAGTTCTAAAAAGTATGTATGTATGAGTGCAAGTGGTGCGTGCTTTGTGACATCAACAAAAGAAACATCACAGTCTATAAGCTGCCACTGCCACGGTGGCAGATATGTTGCAGGAGCCATCAAACTGGGTTCAAGAAGAGGCACACCTGTTTCTTCGGCCAGGCTCCTTACACGCAGCGCGTAGGGCTGCCTAAACGAAGGACGGTTCTCGAACAAGCCAGAACAAGACAAATCATTAATTGTGAAATGGGAAGGATGTTTCTTGTCTGCCTTCACCTTCAAAACGTACAAAAAGGACAGGGAACATCTTTGTAGGTGGAGCGACCATTCATTCGAATCCACATACAGGCTCTCCACAGGGCTGGTGCGGAAAGCACCCGTAGAGAGGCGTATGCCTAGATGGTGGACAGGGTCGAGAATTTTCAAGGCTGATGGTGTTGCCGACTGATAGATTATAGCACCGTAATCTAGGTGTGTGCGTACGAGGCTTTTATATAAGTTAATTAAACATTTCCTGTCACTACCTAATGTAGTGTGTGACAACACTTTCAAAACGTTCATTGTTTTTAAGCACCTGTCCCTTAAATACTTGATGTGTGCGATGAAGGTTAGCTTAGTGTCTAATATGAGACCAAGAAACTTGTGCTCAATCTTCACTGACAGAGGTTGACCATGCAGGTCAATGTCGGGGTCAAGATGGAGGCCCCTCTTTCAGCTGAACAAGACACAAGTGCTCTTTTGCGCGTTGAGTATAAAACCATTCTCGTTTGCCCATTGAGATACCTTGTTCAACCCTAGTTGAACTTGACGTTGGCACATTGAGATGTTGCGCGATTTGTAACCAATCTGCACATCATCGACATATATGCAGTAAAAAATATTTCGTGGGAGAGACAGGTGCAAGGAATTCATTTTAACTATAAAAAGTGTGCAGCTCAATACACCTCCTTGTGGCACTCCTGTTTCTTGAACAAATACTCGAGATAAGACAGTGCCAACTTGGACACGGAATGTACGGTTGGACAGGTAGCTTTCGATAATTGTCAGCATTCTACCCCGCACACCTAAATGTGACAAGTCTCGCAATATGCCGAAGTGCCATGCAGTGTCATATGCCTTTTCCATATCGAGGAACACAGAAAGAAAAAATTGCTTATGAACAAAAGCGTCGCGAATTTGTGCTTTGATACGGACAAGGTGGTCAGTGGTGGACCGGGCCTCTCGAAAACCCACACTGGTATGGGTCAAGTAGGCCACTAATTTCAAGGAAGTGCATCAGGCGCCTGTTAATATTTTTCAAGGACTTTGCAAATACAGCTGGTTAATGCTATTGGCCTGTAGCTGGAAACTGAGGCCGGGTCCTTGCCTTGTTTTAGAATTGGGATAATGATAGCTTCCTTCCAGGCTGAGGGTAGCTCACCAGAAGACCATATCGCATTATACAGAGAGAGGAGAGCTTTCTGGGTTTCAGTGGGCAGGTGTTTAACATTTCATATGCCACACGGTCCGGGCCTGGGGCAGATTTATTGCAGCAGGCAAGTGAGGCCTGCAGTTCAGCCAAACAGAGAGGTTCGTTGTATGCCTCATGTGTTCTGGGCTTGCGCTCTAATCTCTGTTTTTCTATTGCGGTTTTGTATCGTCGGAACGCTTCACTATAGTGTGTTGAGCTGGAGACCTGTTCAAAGTGCGCTCCGAGAGTGTTTGCCTGGTCTTCCAAACTCTCCCCTTGTGTGTTCACTAGAGGAAGCAAATGTGCTCCTCGTCCTGCCACCTTACCAACCATGCTCCAGACTCTCGACTCATCTGTGTATGAGTTAATGCCCGATACAAATTTGTGCCAATTTTCTCTTCTCGCCTGTCAGCGCCTCCTCCTTGCTTGCGACTTGACGTTCTTAAAGTTTACAAGATTCTCGGCTGTGGGCGAGTCTCTAAGCAACCTCCATGCCTTATTTTGTTTTTTTTCGAGCATCACGGCACTCATTATTCCACCATGAGACTCGTCGTTTGCTTGACGGTCCACATGTTTGGGGAATACATTTTGTTGCTGCATCAACCAAGAAAGCTGTAAAGTAGCATACAGCATCCTCTATGCTCAATGCCGCCATGTCAGTCCAAGATAATAAGTCATTTTTTGAAACTTTTCCCAATCGGCTTTGTCGGTGAGCCATTTGGGAACTTGTGCAGGACATGTATTTGTTATTGATGTGCTGATAATGATAGGAAAATGGTCACTACCATATGAATCATTAATGACTTCCCGTTTAAGTAGAGGCAGAAGTGATGGGGAATTATGCTGAGGTCTATTGCTGAGTACGTATTGTTAGCGATGTTGTAATATGTTGGCTCTTTCCGATTCAGCAGGCACGCACTGGAAGAAAAAAGTAGCTGTTCAATCAGGCGACCTCGAGCATCGCAGCGAGAGTCACGCCATAGATTGCTATGTGCATTGAAATCTCCCAGGAGAATATAAGGTTCTGGAAGTTCCTCTATGAGAGACTCGAATTCACGCTTTTCAAGACGATGTTGTAGAGGTATGTAGAGAGAGCAGATGGTGACGAGCTTATTCAAAAGAACTGCTCGAACAGCCACCGCCTCAAGGGATGTTTGTAGTGGTAGATGTGTGCATGCAATCCCTTGATTGACTATAATGGCAACACCACCGGATGGCACAATGGCATCATTCCGGTCTTTCCGAAAGATAGCGTAATGACGTAAAAAGTTGGTGTGTTTAGGTTTCAGGTGTGTCTCTTGTACGCACAGCACCTTAGGTGTATGTTTGTGTAAAAGTTCATGGGTATCGTCGAGGTTTCTCAACAGTCCTCTGACGTTCCACTGTAGTATTTGTGTCATTTTAATGTAGTGTGGTGCTGTGTGTACAGAGGTGTTGCGTTAGTTTACAGGGCCTTTTGAGGGCCCTGTGATTCGAGGTTTTTCTTTTTTGGCGTGCTCCAAGAAGCTGCGCCTATCCTTTGGCGTCTGAGACGCCGGAGGAGAGGGACTTGTATCCATCACCTCTTGTGAGGTGGTGGATGGTGCCTGCTGGGCAGGCAGATTCACTGAACTTTCGGACCTAACTGCGCCTGCAGTGGTCCGAGGTTCAGCAGACATTGGGGTCTGCCGCCCTGTTTGTCAGGTGGCGGAGCAGTACTGGCTGGTCCAGCCGGAGGCGCTGGCGGCACGACCGCGGCCACACACTGTGACATTCGCGGGTGCCGAGGCATGTGGCGCGGCGCCCCGGTGCGTCACATCTGCAAAGGAGGGATAAGATGGGTTGTGTATTGCGAAACGTTGGCGTGCTTCTTGGAATGTGAGATTGAATTTAACCTTAAGTTCTACTATTTGTTTCTCTTTTTTACATGCGGGGCATGATCGTGAGTAGGCAGCGTGATCTCCTTCACAGTTCGAACAATGAGTTGATTCTGAGGTGCAGTTGTCCGTTATGTGTTGAATGGATGCGCACTATGCGCAAGTGGCACGCCCTCTGCAACTCTGCGATCCATGCCCGAAACGTTGGCACTTGAAACATCGACGAGGGTTGGGAATGTATGGTCTTACACGAAGCTTACAATAGCCGGTTTCGATTGATTCTGGTAGGTCACTTGTTCCGAAGGCAATTATTATGTGTTTTGTAGGGGTCAGTTTGTTGTTGCGCCTTATTGTTATTCGTTGGACTTTGACCACGTTCTGGTCCTGACAACCTTCGAGCAGCTCACTTTCAGAAAGCTCAGTAAGATCATCGTCAGAAATTACGCCACGGACAGTGTTCATGGTCCTGTGTGGGCCCACCGAAACAGGGGTTTCCCCAAAGGCTACAAGCTTAGGCAGCTTTTCGTACTGAGCTTTGTCACGGAACCTCCAGAAGAAGATCGCCACTTCCCATCTTTGTCACTTTATAACCTGGGCCTATTGCTTCTGTGGGAGTTTTGGAAACGAGGAAAGGTGAAATGGCTCGGACTGTCTTGTTTTCGTTTTGACTGTGGATTACATGGTACTTTGGGAATGTCGGCTTTGGTGTGTTAGCAAGGAAAGTATCATCGGTGCGCCACCTTTTTAGGGAGCGATCAGGAAGGGGAGGAAAAGCTTTTGCCATAAAAATACTATAAAGTTCGGCGGCGATGGTGGCCACCCACCACCGAGCCCAACAAGGGGACGCTACAAGGTTGACTAGTGAACACTTGGAGACGCCAGCCATACATCGCCGCTATAACCGAATTTAACTACCCAAGGTTGGGTAGTTATATATATATATATATATATATATATATAACGTAAGAAGGTAGCGATGGTTAGGAGAAGTAGAGGAGGAAGAAGTGCTTTTAGAATAAACATGGCGTATGAGCCAGGCCACGTCGCCCATTCAGCATAGCGTCACACAAGTCGACAGGATGAAGACCTGGCCACCACTCATCAACCTCACATCATTCACGAAGCCACCTGCAGTACGCCTCAACTGAATATCGACCACAGAAGAGGTGATCTCAGGCGCAAACAGTTACCGGCACCATGACAGAATCATCGACTGAGCTCGACATCCCCAAGTACACCGGATCAGCGGACGACGGACCCGTACAGGACTGGTTCAACCTATTCGAGGTCCACGCCGCTGCTGCATCCTGGTCGGAACGGGAGATGACCATCAACTTCACTGACTACATCACCGGTGAGGCACTCAAGTTTTACCTGACACACATATTCGAAAATGACGAATCATGGCAAAAGATCAGGAAAGAGATGATTACCCGTTTCAAAGAATACGATGTAGACAAGTTCATACCTCATCAGCGGAAGGCTTTTCAACTGACCCATCACAGTTACGCGAAGTCTTCCCGCAGTAAGCCTATTTTTCAAACGAGATCTCAGAGAAAATATACCACCATTGTACCATCATATGACTCTTCCGAAAAAACGTCACGCATTCGAACACCGACTGGTAACGTGCACGTCACAACAGACAAGGTAAAGCGTCCGTATACCGAAAGGAATCTAGAAAATTTCGCCAAAAAACTGAACCTAAACTCGCCTTTCCCAAGTGCAATGAAATCGGCATTTTCAACGTGTTCACTGCACCACAACACTTCAGATTTTACAGAACCACCCAAATGCCTTGATGCATCGTGTCACACACAAGGCCCAAATGGTTTCGAGCGTGTGACGGAATTTACGTGTGACGAGCTGGTAAATCTTCGCAATACCAGCCCCCACCCTGACGTTCCCGACCAGGGTCGTTCGACAAACACTGTCAGCCTAACTACGCTGCAAAAAGAAAAACATACGCCATCAGAACTACCTGAATCCATGTCTGTTGTGCTCTCATCGTCAAGTGACAACACACATGTGAGTCAAAGCAGTGCAGGAATTTCGAATCCACCAACGCCGGCGCATTGTCAACTGACAGAAGCATTTAAAATCAAGGATGACTCACAACCATCTTGGGAGCGTTCTCATCAGCCTGTCACGCTGCTTTCATCGCAAGACAAGTCTTGCAGTACAGTGTCGACTACTGACAATCTACTAATCACATCACCATCTAAAGAAAAGCACACTCATGTTCCTGAAAGAGGCCCATCTGACGAACTTTCACAACAAGACGAGCAATTTCAACCAAGGCAACTCCACGAACTCCAAGAACTACAATGGCTACTCGAACAAGAACAACGATCAAGTGAAACCTCCTCACGAGTGCACTTGTGGCTGAAAGGTCATCAGAGACAACATCAATTAAAGAAGCAAAGACGAAGTCGATGCCTAAGCCATCTTCGCAGAAAGCAACGTCGGCCAAATTTTCTGCACCAGTTCTCAAAGCCATGTCTGCGATCCAACAAACTGAGAGAACGCCACAGAAAGTTACGAAAGAGACATGAAGCTACTACGTATACAACGGAGAAAAAACGACATCGTCCCATCAGCCTTCGTTCTCCGATGATGTTTGATGTTTTATGGCGCAAGGGCCGATTCACGGCCAAAGAGCGCCAGTTCATCTTACTAAAAATATGGACAATGATTGTGATAAGCGGCTGTATAAGGGCCATAAAATTCCTCGCAGTAAGGCGGGTAAAAACATACAAGTAATAAAATCATGACCATGCCGTGAAAGGTGTGTGTGATGTGAACAGATGACAAAAGTTGGTGATAATAAAAGACGATGGTGGATATGTATGGCAATAGCACAAGTGCCTCACTCGTTCAAACCCTTGCGTCCAAGGGCCGTGAGGCATGTGCTTTTTTGTGTAGCCACCGCAGCAAAAACCTCTCTGGAGAGGTCATGCTACGGTATGCCCGGGTATATGACATGAAAGCTGTGAATTTCTTTTAAAAACGCTAACAATGAATTATGACTAAAAAGTGGTTCCCTACCGACAAACATTGCAGGGTGTAAAGGTATATGTTGTCGGTAGAGTATTGGAAAATGTTGTTTTCTAAGAGTTTCTAAGTGTTTACACTGAATTAACATGTGAAGTACGGTTAAGTATTGACCACATCTGTCACACAATGGTGGATTGCCACCAGACAAAAGGTGTGTGTGTGTCGTGTATGTGTGTCCTATCCTGAGTCTTGTTAGTGTTACCTCAGTTAGACGCGATTTTGATACTGGTGGCCAATGGCCAAGGTGTGGCTTGATAACGTGTAGTTTGTTTTGTGTGTGTGTATCCCACTTGCTCTGCCAGTAGTCCCTGAGTTTTTGTTTGAGAGACGCCTGAAGATCAATGGCCGGGATTGATGTCGGTGTGTAACGGCGGTGCTTTCGTGGGCGGATGCAGCAAGCTGATCCGCCATCACGTTGCCTTGAATCTCACGGTGCCCTGGCACCCAGCACACAACAACATGTCTGTTGAGTGTGTAGAGGGTGCATAAAATGGAGTAAAGTGAAACGAGGACAGGGTTTTTTTTGTTTTTTAAGACTGTGCAGAGCCGTTACCACACTGAGGGAGTCTGTATAAATTACTGCTTTTTGTATTTGTGATTGTTTGATGTGTTTAGCTGCCACAAGTATCGCGTAAGCTTCCGCTGTGAAGATACTTGTGCCTGGATGTAGAGGGCCAGCATCCGAAAAGGAAGGGCCAACAGCAGCGTAGGACACAGAAGAGTTAGACTTAGAGACATCTGTAAAAAACTCAGGACGTGTGTATTTGTGTTGAAGTTCCAAGAAGTATGTTCGAATATGGGCAATAGGCGCATGTTTTGTAACTTCTAAAAAAGACACATCGCAATCTATAGTCTGCCACTGCCACGGTGGCGGGTATGCAACAGGAGCCATTAAACTGTGTTCGAGTGACACTCCAGTGTCCTCAGCTAGACCCTTCAGGCGAACTGAGAAGGGCTGCCTCATTGAAGGCCTGTTTTGAAAAAGAATGGAGCTCGATAAGTCATTAATTGTAGAGTATGAGGGGTGCCTCTTGTCTGCTTTCACCTTAAGGAAATATACAAAGGACATGTAGGTTCTTTGCAGATGAAGGGACCACTCATTTGACTCAACGTAAAGGCTTTCTACGGGGCTGGTGCGAAAAGCACCCGTAGAAAGGCGGATGCCCGAATGGTGCACGGGATCCAGCATCTTCAAAGCACTTTGAGTCGCTGACTGATAAACAATGGCCCCATAATCTAAGCGGGTGCGAATAAGGCTTCTATATAGGTTCATGAGGCATTTCCTGTCACTACCCCACGTAGTACGTGACAACACTTTTATAACATTCATGGCTTTTAAACATTTTGTTTTTAAATACTTTATGTGGGGTACGAAGGTCAACTTGTTGTCCAAGATTAAGCCTAAGAATTTATGCTCGGCTTTGACGGACAGTTGTTGCCCGTTCAGTTGAATGTCGGGTTCCGAGTGCATGCCTCTAGAGAACAAGACACACGTGCTTTTTTGTGGGTTAAGTCGAAATCCGTTTTCATCTGCCCATTTGGAAGCCTTCGTTCTCATGCACGCCGGCTAGAAGCAAAGCGTCTGTTGCCACGACGGTGCTGGATTCGATGCCAAAGACATCCGTCAAGCCAATGCTACACAGATTTCAAGCCTTGTGCGTTCCTCACAAGACCTCAAGATGTGTCATCATCAGTGCACATGTCCAGGGCGGGGTTATGCTATCCCGGGCGCAACAGCCAGCCTCGTCCACCAGAGCTACCCTACAGGTATGTCTGGACTGCTGCCCTTTGCTGTGAAGTCTTTGTGCGATTTTACGGAACTTCAATGTAATGTGGAACTACAGCCCATTTGGACATTTTTTTTGTGTTCAAAGATTGCTTGTTCATCATATATTGTAATATGTAACACGCACATTCTTTCGGAGGGAGGGGGAATCCTGTAACGTAAGAAGGTAGCGATGGTTAGGAGAAGTAGAGGAGGAAGAAGTGCTTTTAGAATAAACATGGCGTATGAGCCAGGCCACGTCGCCCATTCAGCATAGCGTCACATATATATATATATATATATATATATATATATATACATATATATATATATATATATATATATATGAGATATAACAGACAGTAATGCCAAGGAATGTACAGGGGAAGTTATTAAAGCCAACGGAATGTAAATAAGAAGAAAGAAAAGTGGATGAAAAAATTACCAACTGTGAGCAGGAATCGAACCTACGAACGCGTAATTCGTAACCATCGAACGCGTAACCATCGAACGCGTAATTCGAAGGTCGTAGGTTCGATTCCTGCTCACAGTTGGTAATTTTTTCATCCACTTTTCTTTCTTCTTATTTACATTCCGTTGGCTTTAATAACTTCCCCTGTACATTCCTTGGCATTACTGTCTGTTATATCTCATTAATATTGTGTTAAAACACGGAAAAACGAGCCCTTAGATATACGCTTCTTTCCCTTATATATATATATATATATATATATATATATATATATATATATATATATATATATATATATATATATATAACACAGGGTTAAACCTCGCCGCCAGGAAATTCGGAAGTAAACGGAAAAGAGAAGATGACAGGACAGATAAAAAGTCACGCTGAAGATGGTCCAGCACAACGATTCAGGCAGCAGCAATCGGCTCCTCAGTGCTCTCAGGTAGACGCCAATTATTAAAAACGCGCACTAGGCTTCAAGCAGCGTTTCGCCAAACACGTAGGCTTTTTGTGGGCGATAAGTCATACTGGCGTGCCTTTTGGTAATCGCCACATTGCCTTCATTTTTTTGCCAACAGTTATCAAAAAAGGCATTCAGGCGCAATTGCGCAGAAGTCGCAGTAATTGATAGGTGATTTAGTGCTTTTGCAGCAGCACAACTGAAAGCAAATGCAGCAGTGCATGTGTACAATATGGCGACTATCACATAATGTCTGCTTTTGACACGTGCTGTCAACATTACTTTCAATTCTAAAACCACCTTGTGGCGCAGCAATGGCACAAATTAGGCAAAAAAGAACCCCTTGAAGCAGTATTGTACAGTAATTTCTAATTGGCACAGGTTGGCACCATTGGTGCACCTTTCTTAACACTGCATTAACAATGCCGCGGAGCATGCTAGCAAAAGTGAACTCAACTATGTGCACTTGTCAATTTTCTATTCATAACGCCGCATGCAGGAAGTGAACTGATCTTTTCTTTTACTCTATTTTGATCTGAGAAACATGAATTTGATGCATATTTTTGTATTTTAAGAATCAGAATCTCATATAAATTCAACTAAATTGAAACAATGTTTGGCTAATTTCCTGCCAAAATAAAATAATGGCTGCCAGTTGGCTGTTGTTCTGGCTACTTTGCTTAATTTTGTGGCTCTTCTTTTCGAGGATCTGGCAACCCTGCTTCCAATACTAGGTAAAGTGGCGAGAGAGAGAGCAGCAACAACGGTCATTGAACAATTTTCTGCCATGGCCTCCGAGATGGCAGGTGTGCTTGGTTCAACTGGGCCCCGCTAGATGGCACAACCTGTCTAGTTTAACCAGGCAAAAAGTGAACTTTTGAATTGCTCATGCCATTGCCCATATTGAACGATTGATATGTGGGGTTTGACGTCCCAGAACCATCATATGATTGAGAGACGCCGTAGTGGAGGGCTCTAAACGTGCACCAAAATCTGAGTACACGGGCCTACAACATTTCTGCCTCCATCGAAAATGCAGCCGCCGCAGCCACCACCCATATTAACGTCCAGCAATTCTTTTTTCCATGAATCAAACAGGAACAATCAAGCAGCATTATATTAAGTCTCTTGATGCACGGAAGGTTCTTTATTTAGCACAGGTAGTTTGATTACCAGTGATTAATTGTAGGCGGTAAGTTCGACTTCATCGCAATAATTTCGTGAATGTCCTACTCGTGGCGCATGAGTTCTCGTGCATTTACCTTGATTTCTCGGTAAGTAGGGCACTGCTGTTGATAATATTGTCGTTTCTGACATTGTCATACATTCAGCTATCACTTTGACATAATTACTTAACTACAAATGAAGCCACAAAATGTTGAAATCGGAAAAAAAGAGGAGCGACAGAAACAGATACTTGAGACGTGGCACTAACAAATGAGGTTAATTTTAGGTAAGACTAAGACGCAGCAAGAACGGGAGATTATTAAGGCATTCCATATCTGGAAATTTTGTCCAGACAAATGTGTTAGTGCAGCTACGGTGTGTGTCACCAGGAAAAAATATTTGTTTCTAGTGCAGAGGTGATCTCCTTAGATTAGTTTTTTATTTGTTTGTTATTTGGGCATGCATTACACGGACTTGGAAGGAGGAGTTTTTCCGAAACAAATGTCAGTTGTTCGTGCCACGACCCTGCTTTCCGTCTCTGCCACTCTGCTTTTTTGCTGATTTCGACGTTTTGTGGCTTCATTTGTAGTTACCCAAGTATGCACCAACTTGCCCAACAAGCAAATCTCCTGAACTCTGACATAAGTTGTTATTTAACTTTAATGTCCCCTTTAATCTACGCAGATGAAGTCCCAGGGAAGTGATAAGGTTTGTGGGGATCTGAGGCGCGCCCGCGACCATTTGGCGGGCATTCCGCCACACGGCCACACCCTTTTGCTTTCCTGCTCTGTTAACACCACGTGGCGATAGATGGCGCCACGTGCGGGCACGGCACGCGGTACGCGCGCGCCGAGGGAGCGCTCTTTTGCTCCGTGGCCGGTGCCGGTTAAGCACGTGTTTTCCTTCGTCCACGTTTCCTTTGGGAATCGCGGACTGTAGCCTGCCCGGGGTGGCCTTGGGCACCCCGGCAGGCGTGTTTACTTGAGCACTGGCTTCGGTAGCGTACGCTAAGCCCAGAGCGGTGCCTAGTGCTTGAAGTGGTCGTACCACAACGAGCCGCACTTGCCGTAGGCCTACACGTACGACGTTTGCCCTAACACTCGCGACCAGGCCCATTGGCCATCGTGAGAGTGCGCAGCATAGCCGCGAGGGACCTTTTCCCGACCGGCGTGTCAAGGCTCGCCATTGCCAGCTGCGACGTGCTCGCAGTTTTTCCCCTTATTGTGAACATCCGCGTGCGGGTGCCTTTGCTACCCGCGTCCCGGGAGCGGTAGTTGTACTAGTTGTTCGGGGTGCCGCCAGAGGCAATAAAGTGTTGTGTACTTTTACATTAGAACACTGTCTATTTGCCGCGCCGCGCTAAACGCCTTATTAGTTGAGCGCGCGCAGAGCGGTGCACTACAGGCGAGTAAACGGAGTAGCGGCCCTGTGGCTCGCTAAGCGTGACCCCGCGGTGACCGTCCGCTGCAGTTAGGAGCAGGGACGTTGTCTGCCGAGAACCTGGATCCCGGTGTGACGGCCGCTCGCGGTGCCTTAGCACTGGCAAGCGTTGGGGGCGAAACAGCGGCGAAAAGGGGGAGTCCCCATGAGGGACGACCTTGGCTGCTATCCAGGTAAGCTGCGCACTGCGTAGTGGCCGAGCGAGGGGAACTTTCCGAAAACCACCGTGCCGAGAGCGAACCCGTGACGCCGTGCACGCGGCGGTTGCCGCGGTCCTGAGTGGGCGCGATACCAGACTCCCCCATTTGGGAGAATGGGAGTTGCTTTCGGCAGCGAAGAGCTACTGAAGGCTCAGCAGAGTGATCCGTTTCGAGTCTCGGAGGGACGGAGCGCCGTATACGCTGCTTGCTTTGAGGCGGGCGCTGCTAAACCGTCTTGAGAGGCGCGCCGTTACGCTGCTTGTTCTGCGGCGGGCGCGATTAGCGGGCTGAAACAGCGTGTGTCGCTGAGTCCCCGGCGGATTCATTTTGCTGGACCATGACGGGCTCCTGCTAAAGTATATAGCCACTGACGACGAGTCCATAGACCCGTTTAAGGTGGTTATGCCCAAAAGTCTGAGAGGAGCACTGTTGCGAGCCTCTCATGACGAGCCCATTGCCGGTCACCTGAGTGGCTCTAAAGTTTTGCGAAACTGAGCAAGGTTGTGACTTGGCTTGGCGTAAAGCGTGACATTTTTCGCTATTGCCGTTCCTGCCACGTCTGTGAAACGGTGAAATCAAAAGGTGGCAATTGATGAAACCGATTATCAGTGAGCGTTCGTGGGAAGTAGCCACATGCGATCTAATGGGGCCGTTCCCCAGGAGTAAGCAGGGGTTGATACATCTGATGGTAGTTGTTGATCATTTTTCCAAATGGGTGGAGCTGTTTCCGCTGCGGAAAGTGACAGCGCGAGCGGTACTAGAGAGGCTACAGGAAGTGTTTTGTCGGTTCGACTTTCCGAAAAGATCGATCACGGACAATGCGTCGTATTTCACCGCTTGGGTGTTTGGTGATACGTGCCGTTCCCTAGGAATAGATCACTGCACCACTTCGCCCTACCATCCCCAGTCTAATTTGACGGAGCGAACCAATCGTACGCTCAAACCGATGTTGGCGGCCTTTGCCGAAAGTCAAAGGGGACTGGGCAGACCATTCGAGTGAACTCGCGTTTGCAATCCGAAACCTCCGAGAGTCGCTCTACTGGTTTCTCTCCCGCCTTCCTTAATTTCGGAAGGGAGTTGGCAAATCCGGTGACCAGTGTCATGCAATGCCAGCTCGGAGACGAGGAAGAAACCGGCAGACCGTTCTGCTTACGCTTCCACACTTCGGGACAGGCTTTGTCGAGCTCTCAGTAGAGTGAGGCAAAGTTTGGTATCGGCCAGGGCCGAGCAAAAGGCCCAGTACGACCGAAAACGTCGCCACCTTTCATTTAAG